>JAJPUD010005929.1:69803-136278 GCA_023553655.1 Myrmecobius fasciatus | reverse complement strand
CATATACCATAATTTATTCAGCCACTCTCCAATTAATGGGCATCCCTTCAGTTTCCAGTTTCTAGCCACTACAAAAAGGGCTGCCACAAACATTCTTGCACATGTGGGTCCCTTTCCCTCCTCTAAGATCTCTTTAGGATATAGGCCCAGTAGAAACACTGCTGGGTCAAATGGTATGCACAGTTTGACAACTTTTTGAGCATAGTTCCAAATTGCTCTCCAGAATGGTTGGATCCGTTCACAGTTCCACCAACAATGTATTAGTGTCCCAGTTTTCCCACATCTCCTCCAACATTCATCGTTATCTTTTCCTGTCATTTTAGCCAATCTGACAGGTGTGTAGTGGTACCTCAGAGTTGTCTTAATTTGCATTTCTCTGATCAATAGTGATTTGTTGATCTGAGTTTTTAATTCAAAATTGTTTGTCTTCACAATATTTTTGTTATTGTAGAAATTGTTCTCCCAATTCTCCTCACGTCACTCTGCGTCACTTTGCTGGCTGTGGTTGGTGCTTCTTTAGTAAAACAAAGGGCTGCTCCTCATCTATTTTACTTCCATTTTTCCTGCTAAAGAAAATGGTCTTGAACTTGAAAAGAGAACAAAGATAACTTTAATTGAGAACGAATCACTTGAAAGGTATACCTTACATATTGAAAAAAAGCATTGAAAAAACATCCAAAAGTAATCCCTGCCTGTAATTTTTGAGAAATCTTGGGCAATAGAAGTGCCTTAAGACTGGAGATGGGTAAATGTCCTGATTTTTTAGAAAAGAAAAGAAAAAGAATATTTCTCTTAAATATAGATCAAGAAATTTGATGTCTATATCTGGAAAAATTATAGAATGGATTTTTATTTGAGCAGTTTATGAGCACTTGGTAAGAGTCACTGATTTATTAGGCAATAATGTGAGTCCACTAAGACAAACCTTATTACATTTTTTTTGTAAAGCAATTATATTAGCATATTGTTGTTGTTTGTCCTTCGTTCTACAAGAGGACCATGACATCAGGGAGGTAACGCCATGACTTGAAAGTGAATTGGATTGAAGTGAGAGAGGGCTGTGCAAGGTCACCTACCTCCTTTTTTTCTCTAGAGCCATCTGGGTCCAGTGATCAAATATAGATTAGAATGACTGGAAATGACCCTAGGGAAATACTGTAGATCATAGCATTTCAGAATTGAAAGCCACTTTAGACAGTATTTTGTGCAAAACCCTCATTTAAAGTGGATTTGTTACTTACTAGCTATGCGATGATCTTCAGCAAACTTTTTAATCTTCCTGGGCCTCAGTTTTGTAATCTAGAAAATGGGAATGAAAATGCTTGGTTAAGAATCTTAAGGAAATGATTGTGTGGAGAAGAATAAAATAAAATAACAGTAAAGAATGCCCATAATTGTTAATTATCCTTTTCCTCTGCCTTTCTTGGTGTAGATAAAAAGAAACTTGTGTTCCTTTGACACTGGTGGTGTATTGTTCAGAGCACCAGCAAGATTTAGTTCCCTAGATATGTTTGTAGAAGGATATAGAACAATTATTGAGAGAATGAGAATGCAAAAGTATATAGAGCATAAGAGAGAATGGAGAATGCATTCGTGGAGTGTTTTTAGAATGGGAGAACACTAGGGAAGGAATAGGAAGGAGGAAGGGCATTTGGATGGGATTAGGCTGTGTCTGGCTGAGAAGTCTCTGAGATGAGTCTATATTCTCAGGCCAGGAACAGGCAGGATGGAGTGGTTGTGGGAGCCGGGAAGAGAAAGACCCAATGGATAGAAGTATCTGATAGGCTCCACGTGGAAAGGAGAGTGGGCAGGAAGAACCCAAAGAAATCAGCGTGTGAGTGTAATTAATGCCAAGTGAGAAATATTTGTGATTTTGCATGGATGTGTTTGTGTGTGTGTGTGTGTGTGTGTGTGTGTGTGTGTGTATGTGTGTGGTGATAGGGGCTGGGAAACAGTGACTGATGGGAGAGGAAGACCCCTGCAATTCTATTCTACTTATTTTATAGGATTTTTGGGAAAAATTACATCAGAAAAATTTGTCTTGTATCTTTGATACCCAACATACTAAATTGCTCATCCTTGGTGCTTAATAAATGCAGTATGAATGAATGAATGCATTGCATCTATAAAGTGACTGCTAAATATAAGCCAGCATCAGCATTAAGTATGCTCTGCAGTGTGGCCCAGGGGATAGCATTTTGTCCTCCAAGTGAAGGTGGTTTAAGTCTGTCTTTGACAAATCTTAGCTTAGCAGCTCTTTTTGTGGTAGCAAAGAATTGGAAAAGGAGTGGATGCCCTTCAGCTGGGGAATGGCTGAATAAGTTGTGGGATATGAAGATAATGGAATATTATTGTTGTATTAAAATGATGCTGATTTATTGAAAGGCTTGGAAAGATTTACATGAACTGGTGCTGAGGGAAACAAGCAGAACCAGGAATATATTGTACAAAATAACAGCAAGAATCTGCCATGATTAAGTATCAAAAAGATTCAGTTCTTCTCAATGATTCAGTGATCCAAAGCAATCCCAATAGACTTTGGACAGAAAATGCCATCTGCATCCAGAAAAAGAACCGAGGAGACTGAATGTAAATCAATACATGCTATGTTCACTTCTTCTTTTCTGTTTTTTTAAAAATCTCTCCCATCTTTCCCATTTGCTCTTATTTTTCTCTCCCAACATAATTCATAAAAAATGTATATTAAAAATAAATAAACAAAAAAAATGAAAAAAAAAATCCACAATAAATCCTAGTTTTGTAACCCCAGGTAAGTGATTTACCTTTCAGTAATTCTCAAAAAGTTCCAAAGTAGATGCCACTCTGTTGATAGATAATGCCCCTCTACCAGAGAGATCACAGATCGAGTAAAAACAAACACCCCAAAACCTGTACCCATTCACTGATCTCTCTTTTCCTTGAATTCAGATGATTTAAAAAGCCCTAGTTGAAAATCAATCCCCCTTTCTCCCTCTTATCAAGAACAGAGTCTCTGACTGATAATTTTCTCTCTCTTGAACTGGATCTTGCCCAAGTTGTGAGCACTGAGAGGAGATTAGGAGGGCAAGAGCTGGCCATCCCTCACCCCCAAGTCATCCCACTTTTCCCATTTAGCTAGGCTGGTCTGAGAAGCTTTCTAGCCAGACTCAGTCTGTGAAGGATGCAAACTTTTTTCGACTTGGGGAGGACCTGCTAGAGTTCTGGCCCAGTACCATCATTTTCAAGACACCCAGGTCACTTATGTGTGGAGACCAGGAGTCAGAGTAAGATCTTAATGTACTTATCACATTCTATTTTCTACTCAATTTGTGATCATGTCATACTTTTAATTTCCTTGTAAACTCCTTAAAGGCAAGGTGGTTATTGACTTCATCTTAATAATCCTCTGCAACAGTGCCCAGAACAATGCCTTGTATAGTAAGTTAGCTCAATAAATGTTTTCTTTTTAAATGAATTTATAGACAGTAGGGGAGAAAACTTGGTGGGTGGGAGAGAAGAAAAGGTTTTAGTCGTTATTGTTTGTTTTATTTTGTGAGACAGGGAAAATCTAATCTAAGGGTTGAGGTATGGTGCCTAGAGATAACAAGTAACAAGAGTAATACAGCCTGACTCATACCGTAAAACATTTTTTTCATCGATATATTTTGTTTTTACATCAACGAAAATTGTTCCCCAAATCCCTCTTCTTCATTCTCCCAGAGAGCCCTTCCAAATAACAAATACCATTTTGTAATTTAAAAAAAAGAATGAAAAAGTAGAAGAAAAAAGTCAACAAAATCAATCAACACACACAAAAAACCAAAACAAAACAAAATTGAAAATATATGTTCCATGGAGTTTGACCCATACTTTTTTTCCCCTTCAATTCTCATTCTCATTGGTATTGGTCCAAAGAGACAGGCCTCTGCCAACTCTGAGTCACTGATTTACCATCTCTGATTTCTGGCGTTTTTATTGGCTTTCTGCCTGAGTCACAAAAACTCATCTTTCTGAGTTCAAATGTGACCTCAGACACTGGCTACTTGTGTGACCTTGGGTAAGTCACTTAACTCTTTTTGCCTCACTTTCCTCCTCTGCAAAATGAACTGGAGAAGGAAATGGGAAACATCTCCAGTATTCTGCCAAAATAACTCCAAGTGGGACCAAAAAGAATCAAACATGACTTAAGTGACTGAATAACAAGAGCAAAACTTTACTTAATGGCTAACTTTCTACAAATAATCTTTCCTGATTTCCCTAATGCTGGGGCTTTCCCTCTGCTGATTAGCTCAGTTTATCCTTCCTATATCTATTTGTACATAGTTGTTTGCACGTTGTCTCCCCTTAGACTGAGTTCCTTGAGAGCAGAGATTATTTTTTGAGGGAGCCTTCCTTTGTATCCACTGCTCTTAGCATAGTGATGTCTACCAAGTGCTTAATAAATGTTTGTAGACTGATTGATTTGACCCTATGTCGAATAGTAATCCCTTCACCCTCAATCCCAGAGGTATTCAAGGTAAATGAAAGTGTTTTTTTTTTCTTCCTGGTTAAGCTTTTTCTTGTAAATGATGATTTAAAAACAAGGTTCTTGAAAAAGCTCACACAGAACAAAAACCATACTTTGACAAATATATTTCAACATAATTGGTTTTTTTAATAATTCTATTTATTTTGTTTTATGCATTTAAAAACATTCTCCTGGTAATTTTAAGCATATAAAAACATTCTTCTGGTGGAAGGATGATAATTCTGAGAAGAAAGCCGTGACTTAAAGCTTGTCATGGTCTTTCACACCAAGAGTAACTGATTAACAGTCACTGTTCCCTCAAAAAGCTTTTAAAGCTGCTTTTTGCCTTTATCAAAGACAAATTATTTTTAAAAATATTCTCCTGGTGGTGCTGTGGGGTTGTGAATCATGGAACATCAGGATCCCAGGAGAATCAAAATTATAGGTAACACTAAGGGTAAAGGAAAAATTGATGGTGGGTGTAAGAAGGCTACTGGGTATGTATTAGCAGTGACAACTTGTGGGGAAGAAATGGGATAAAGGACATCACCAAAAACATAAATCACTGGAAAATGAAGTGGGGGGAGAGGTGAAGTGAAAAACAAAAGATGGATAAAGTGAATGTTATGCTGGTATGTTTGAGATGAAAAAGAAAGAGTACTGGTTATAATATATACATATTTTACTATAATATTATATCACATAATATTTGTATATCATAATATTATGCTATATCATTTATAGTTATTTATATTATATAATATCATAATTATATATGTGCTCTCACTTCCAACACACCCAGATGTATGTATCTAGTCATATCAAAATAAACAACTTGGGAATAATATAACTTAGAAAATTATGAAAGATTTCTGGAAAGATAGTTTGGGAACCAGTGCCCTGAGGGCAGTGACTGAAGAGACTTGGAAGACCCATAAAAGCACATTCGTAAAGTCAGATAGTCTCAAGAGAAAGACCAAAGTTTTGAGATTCAGTCTGATTTTGAGTTCCCTATTTCTTTCTGCTTTTTGGCTTCCTAATTTCATATGGTCTTGTATCCTTGCTTTGGCAGGTTACAAATCAGACCCAGTCCACTTAGGCCCAGGTGAGGGACTGACCTTCCTGGAGTAATGAATCACTAGAACTTGTCAGTTTTGACTATATTATGGTGTGACAGACATAGAAAAAGTCTCTTGTGGATAGCTGCCCACAGCCATTGGTGGAGGGGGTGCCCACACAGATGAAGTCACAGTTCTGTCAAATTATTAAAATTAATTTTTAGGACAATAATATATATCAAAGGAGATAGGAACTGTTAATACCCAGAGACCAGTTTTAATGGTTAGAGTTGGGACACCACTTGAGGAATAGAGAAAGGAGAAAATAGAAAGGGAATCTAGTGATCAGAAGTCATAGAAACATTGTGGTCAGTTGAAGAATTTCTACTAGAGAGGGAGAAAGGAAAGAAGCCTGTATTGAGTGTTTACTATGTGCCAGGTACTTTGATAAAGGTTTTTACTTTTAAATTTTATAAATCATTTTTAAAATTTTATAAAAACTTTTATAAATCATTTGATCCTCATAACAACCCTGGGAAGTAACTGATGCTATTATGTCCACTTTGCAGTTGAAAAAACTGAGGCAGGCTAGGTTAAGTGACTTGCTCAGGATCATATAGCTAGTAAATATCTGAGGCCTCCTTACTCCAAGATCAACCATCTAGCTGCCCTTAAAGACCAGACTTTATTTTATTTATTTATTTATTTTTTCATGGGAGAAATTTATTTATTTATTTATTTTATTAAAGCTTTTTATTTGCAAAACATATGTATGGGTAATTTTTCAACACTGACCCTTGCAAAGCTTTTAGTTACAATTCCCCCCCCCATCCCCACCCCTCCCCTAGATGGCAGGAAGTCTACTACATGCTAATTATGTTAAAATATTTGACAAATTGAATATGTATATACATATTTTTACAGTTATCTTGCTGTGCAAGAAAAATCGGATCTACAAGAAAAATATCTGAGAAGGGAAACATAATGCAAGCAAACATCAATAGAGAGCATGAAATTGTTATGTTGTGGTCCACATTTCATATCCCTCTTTCTGGGTGAATATGGCTTTCCTCACTGAACAGTTGGAACTGGTTTGAAACATTTCATTGTTGAAGAAAGCCATGAAGGACCAGACTTTAGCTGCAAGTTAAGAGCTAACCATGGTAACTTGACTAGAGAGGACTTAAGTATTGGACAGAAACCACTAAAGCAAGTTGGTTTCTAGCATCTCCTCTTATTTTATGTGCGGTGTCTTCGGCAATTATGTGACCTTAAGGAATCCCAGTTTCCTCACCTGCAAAATGGGAATAATAATACATAATAATTGGTAAATGAATAGCTAGCATTTATCCAGTGGTTTCCTTACAACAACCCCATGCAATAAGCAGTTCACATTCACCCATCAGTCCTACAACCTACAAAGGCACATCTTTCTGTGGGCATAAAATTCAGAGAGGATGGGTGAAGTAATGTTCAGGGGGTTAGGGAGCAAGATTGAGATAAGTCTGCCCTCTGGGCACTTCTTGGCTCTTGTTAGGTAGATAAAGCCCCAACTTTTAGTGATTGGACTAATATTTGCTCAATCCTCAAATCCGTTGCTAACAAGTTTAAAAAGATTTTGAAAATGGGGTCCTCCTAAATTTGAGGAGAAATTTAAAATCTAATGAATTGGAAGAAGGAGGAACAAATTTGACTATATGGTGGTCATGGTTGGATGAGGGAATGGATGAAACCTATAAACATGAAGAAGAGGAAGAGATGAAATATAAATAGATGGAATGAGGAGAAGATGAAACAGGTACATAGGAGACTAAGAGATAAAGTACATACTGAGGAGAGAGAGGGAAAGATGAAATCTGCCCATATTGAGGGAGGGGAAGATTAAACATGTACATGAGGGGGGTGGAAATAAAAAATAAAATATATACACATGGTGTAGGAAGATACAATATGCAGAGGGAGAGGGGAAGATAAAACATTTACCCAGGGAAGATGCAAAATGCAAATATGAAAGGATTTTTAGAAGAGTTAGAAGCAATGTTCATAATAATACTCAGGTTGCCCCATTTGAAGCAAACCCAGATGCAAAGATTGAAGTATATCAAATCAATTCTATAGGGGTGATAATTCTTGTAAAAAAATTGAATCCTAGGATTTAGAGGAGGAGGAGACCTTAGAGACCATCTGATTCAACCTCCTCATTGGACAAATAAGGAAACTGATTATTCTTTGCCTTATGAAAAGGATTCACTGTAGGGGCTTTGAAATAACAACCTCCAGAATACATTTAAAATATTAGTCAACTGACCAGAGCTGAATTTATATGCAACATCACAGGAACATATCAATTATATCTAGTGGAGAATTTGTATGAGAAATTGAGGTTAAAAGTGCAGAGGGAGAATAGAATAAAGAAATGATCGAGTGGGGAGGGGGATAATCTAGGCAGCCTTTCCCAGAAGAGACCTTGACTGCTCAGCTGAGGAATCTGGAATTGATGCAAGAGGCAATAGGGAGCCATTGTGTATTCTTGAGTAAGGAAGCTGGAAGATGAAAGGAGTGTATTAGGAAGATGCACCAGGCAGCAGTTTGTAGGGTTGATTAGAGAGGGGGAGAGAATGAAATTGAGAAGGAAATTTCTGTAGTAAGCTAGGCTGCAGGAACGTTAATAGGTTTTAGAATTGGATGGGACTTTCCTTTGAGATCATCAAATCCAAAACCTTCCTATTACAGAAGAGCAAACTGAAACCCAAAGAGATTACAAATTTATCAGGGTCACATCCCCAGCATTTGTCTAGGTTATGTCTTCCAATGAAGTGCTCTATTCATCATATATCTGAGAGACAGTCTGGGAAGGAAAAGATCTAGTTTTGATTATGTCTTAGCTGTGTGACTAGGGTCTAGTCCCTCAAAATTTCTGAGCCTCACTGTTTCTATGGGTAAAGTGGAGATGAAACCAGCTACCTCTCCTGCTTCTTGTGGGGATCAAATATGTAAAAAGATTTTTTTAAGTATGTTAAAAAAAAACTAGAAGAAGAGAGTGTAATATGTGAATTGTCCACCAGATGGAACTCTAGGAGATGAGCAATTTAAAAAAAATCTAAGCTGGCTGAGTTTCAGTTGAATTAATGGATGGTATAAAATGTTGCCCTAAAAACATTAAAAAGAGAAATCTATGGTTCTGTGCTATCTCCCCAGATCCAGAATGTCTCCTATCTGTGGAAAGACCTGTCTTCCCACTCATAGGAAAAAGGAAATCAATAGATTGTAGTCACATAGTTTATTAAACATAGCAAAATCCAATAAACATTTACTGAGTATCTACTCTGTGTCAGGAATTATGTTAAGTGCTAAGGATAAAAAGAGCCTCCTCCCTCCAAAAAACCCAAATCATCAGTGCCTGCTCTCAAAGAGCCCACAGTCTAAAGGGAAAGACAACATGCAAATCAGCATGCATGAACAAGATATATACAGGACAAATTGAAGATAATCAAGAGAGGGAAGGTACCAAATTAAGGTAGATTAATGAAGACTTGCTGTAGGAGGTGGGATTTGAGTTGGGTCTTAAAGGAAGTCAGAAAGCGAAAATGAAGAGGAAGAACATTTCAGGAACAGTTAATGAAAATTTGAAGTTGGGGATATCCAGTGTTTTGTTAGGGGAACAGCAACAAGGATTGCAGAGCATGTGGAGGGGTACAAAAGTATAAGAAGACTGGAAAGGTAGGGGAAAAATTTGAATGTCAAATAGAGGCATTCATAGAATAGAATACCAATAATACCAATAGAAAATCAAAAAGAGGGTTTTGTATTGGTTCTGGAGGTGGAAAAGGAGCTTCTGGAATTTTTTGAATTTGGGATGTTGGTGGTATGGTTAGACCTGTGCTTTAGGAAGATGACTTTGGCAGCTGAGTGATAAATGGGCTGACAAAGGTTGAGATCTGAGGCAAGAAGAACAAGTAGAATGCTACTACAATAATCTAGGCATGAGGTGATAAGAGTCTGGACTGGTGGTGGCAATGTCAGAAAAGAGAAAAAGAGATATATACCAGAGATATCATAAAAGGAGAAACTATAGGATTTGGAAAAAAGATTGGATAAAGGGGATGACAACTTGTTTTTGAGCCTGAATAACCAGAAGAATGGTAATATAGAAATTTCTGAAGAGGATCTGGTTTTAGGAGAAAGGTATTCCATTTTATTTTTTTTTACTTAATATTATTTTATCTTTTCCAATTACATGTAAAGCTAGTTTTCAGCATTCATTTTTAACAGTTTTTTTTAATTAAAACTTTTAATTTACAGAACATATGAGTGATTTTTCTACATTGACCTTTGCAAAATTTTTTGTTCCAAATTTTTCCCTTCCTTCTCCCCACCCCTAGCCCTAGATGACAGGTAGTCTAATACATGTTAAATATGTTAAAATATATGATAAATCCAATATATGTATACATATCTATGCAGTTATCTTGCTGCACAAGAAAAATCAGATCTAGAAAGAGAAAAAAAAATCAAAAAAGGGAAACAGAATGCAAGCAAACATTCACAGAAAGCATTAAAATGCTATGTTGTGGTCCACAATCAGTTCCCATAGGCCTCTCTCTTGGTGTATATGACTATCTTCATTGCTGAAGAATGGAGGTTTGAATCACCTCATTGTTGAAGAGAACCATGTCCATTAGAATTGATCATCGTGTAGTCTTGTTTCAGCATTCATTTTTGTAAGATATTAAGTTCCAAAATTTTCTCCTTTCCCTTCCTTAAGACAGCAAGCAATCTGATATAGGCTATACTTCTACAATTATTTAAAACATATTTTCATATTAGTTGTGAAAGAAAAATATGACCAAACAGGAAAAGTCATGAGAAAGATAAAACAACAAAAAAGTGAAAATAGTATGCTTTGGTCTGTAATCAGTCTCCGTAGTTTTTTTTTCCTGGATGTAGATGGTATATTGGACAAAATAACATTGTCTTGCTGTTACTATGCACGATACTCTCCTGATTCTGCTCACTTCACTTGCATCATTTTATGTAAGTCTTCTCAGGCTTTTCTGAAAGCTACCTGCCCATTATTTTTTATAGAACAATACTAAGCTGTTACATTGATATATCACAACTTATTCAGGCATTCTCCAACTGATGGGCATCCCCTCAATTTCCAATTCCTTGCTACCCAAAAAAGCTGCTACAAACATTTTCTTTTTTCCCTTTTTATGATATCTTTGGGATATTGACTTAGTAGGGACAGTGATGGATCAAAGGGTATGCACAGTTTTATAGGCTTTTGGGCATAGTTCCAAATTGTTCCAAAATGGCTGGATCAATTCACAACTCTATCAACGGTGCATTAGTATCCCAGTATTTCTATATCTCTTCCAACATTTATCCAAAATTATCATTTCCTTTTTTTGTCATTGTGGCCAATCTAAGAGGCAGGAGATAGTACCTCAGAGTTGTTTTAATTTGCATTTCTCTAATCATTAGTGATTTAGAGAATTTTTTCATATGATTATAGATGACTCCAATTTCTTCATTTGAAAATTTCTTGTTTATATCTTTTGACTATTTATCAATTGAGGAATGACTTGTATTCTTTTAAATTTGACTCAGTTTTTTATATATCTTAGGAAGCCTTCATTGGAAATACTGGTTATAAAAATTTTCCCCAGCTCTCTGCTTCCCTTCTAATATTGGCTGCATTGGTTTTGCTTATGCAAAATCTTTTTAATTTAATATAATCAAAACTGTCCATTTTGCATTCTGTAATGTTCTTTGTCTCTTGTTTGGTCATAAATTTCTTCCTTCTCCAAAGATCTGACAGGTAAACTACTCCTTGCTTTCCTAATTTGATTATAGCATCACCCTTTACGTCTAAATCTTGAACCCATTTTAACCTTATATTGGTAAGATATTCCATTTTAAACATGCTAAATTTAAGGTATCCAGTTAGAGATAGAGTTAGCAGTCATGACTTGCTCAGATATGTAGAGGAATAACCAGGAGAGAGTAAAGTTCTCAAAACATCAAAAATAGAGAAGATCAAGGAAAAGAGGATGATTGGCTTTGTCAAAAAGCTGAAGAGAGATCTAGAAGAATTAGGATTGAGAAAAGACCATTAGATTTGGTAATTAAGAGATCACTGGTAGCTTTGGAGAAGCAGTTTCAGTTGAATGAGGAGGTTGGAAGCTGGACCATGGAGGGTTAAGAAGAAAATGAGAAGAAAGGAAGTAGAAGAATCTATTATAGATTGCCTTCTCAAGTAGTGTATCCATAAAAGAGAGATGAGATATGGGATGACAGGATTTAGGGATGGATGGATCAAGTGAGGGTTTTTTTGAGGATAGAAGAGACAGGGCCATGTTTATGGACATCAAGTAAGTAGCCAGTAGACAAGGAGAAATTAAACATAAGTGAGAGAGAGATGATAGAGAGGGGCAATCTGCTGGAGACGACAGGATAGAATGGGACCACTTGGGAAAGGTTTGCCTTGACAAGGAGAAGGGCAAGGTCATTTTATGAGACATGAGTAAAAAAGAAGATAATGGCATCTGGGAACTATGAGTTGAGGAGGAGGAGAGAAGAGGGAGTTCTTATTGATTTTTTTAGTGAAATATGCAGCAAAGTTCTCAGCTGAGAAGGTGGAGGGAGAGGGAATTAAGGGTTTGAGGAAGGGTGAAAAGGTCTGCAGTGAGGATAGTGAAATGATTAGGGAGTTGAAGTTGTGTAACATAAATTTATAATAAATACATTTAGCACATTTTCGTGATTTTCTCCAGCTTCATTCTGCAGCATCTGAGCAGCTAACAGCAAAAGATGGGAATGACCCAGGGTTGAGGCTTGGCAGGGTAAAATCACTGATAGGATAAGAGATTCAAGAGAAAATGGTAGTGCAGAACTGAACTGTGTAATTAAGGGGTAAAGGTGGGGAAGGGAGGAGAATATAGTCAGAACAGGGAAAGAATGATAGGGTCAAGGGATTATAGCTCACAGTAAGTGTAAAGAAAAGAGTTTGGGATTGCAAGAGATAGGGAGAATTCAATAGATTGCAACCCAGAGTTCACATACATGAAAGTGGAGTCTTTGTGAGCCATTGTGGGCAATATGTGGGCAATTGTCTTTGTAGCTGAGGTGAGGTAGAAGAGTAACTAGTCACAGGAAATAAGTTATGAAACAGAGAGGTAAGAGTCTTTAAGGGAGTATCAGTAAGTATGCTGAAGCCCCCTAGTATGAAGGCAGGAGTTAAAGAGGAGAGAAAGAAAATGAAAGAAAAAAAAGTTTAGGGACACCTCTCTTGAGCTCTCTGTTTCAACCATCTCCCTGAACTCCTCCTGATCTCCCTCCCCATCCTTCCAGATGTGAGCAAGGAGATTTTCAAACAGATCATTCACAGATATTAAGTGGGGAATGAGAAGAAATGGGTTATATGTCTGCTTCAGCTTGTAACTGTCTCAAAGCTAGGGAAGCTCAGAGGGAAGAGAACATTTTCTCCATTTCATGAAATTTGTCAGTCATTTCTGGCCTCTACCATGCTGGACCCATCTTCCAGATGCTACATGTGCCCTGTCCAAGTATTCTATGGGAACACAGGTCTGTGTTTAGTTTAACCTTCTAAGGTCCTGACTCCTGGCAGGTAGTGTTATAACAGTATAGTGGTAAGAGAATTGGACTAGAAGATTTTGTTTTGATTCCTGACTGATACTAGTGCTAGGACTTTGGGTAAATCAGTCTAATTCTATGAATCTCAATTTCCTTATCTATAAAATGGAGATAATGGTATCTTCTCTATTTACCTCACAGAGTCATTGAGAAAATCAAATGAGATAATGCATGTGCTTTGTAAAACTGAAAGGTGCTATTGAAATGTCTGCTAAAATATGTCTGCTAAAATATCATTGATATTATAATTAATCAGAGAGTAAGGACCAGAATCCAGGTGCTGGACCCTTTCCAACTCACTGTGTGCCTCATTCTTTTGGGTTAAGTAAAGCACACACTATTAAAATTAAAATACTCTGGAAGACATAACATTATTAGTTAGAAATTAAGCCACATGAGGTATTAATGTTGTGATATTAGTGAATTTAGAAGTTCCTCTGGCACTTGTAATTGTCCCTGAATAAATTACTTCAAAGAGAGTAGCTAGATGGTGCAGGGGATAGAGTACTGATCCTGGAATCAGGAGGACCTCAGTTCAAATTCCACATTTTAGACATTCACTAGCTATGTGGTTCTGGGGTCATTCAATGCCAATTGTCTCTCCCAAACCTTCTCAATAACTCTGGATCTCAGTTTTCTCAATTGAAAAATAAAGCAGTTGGGATTAGATAATCCATTAAATCCCTTCTACCTCTAAATCTAATGTAAGTTTTTGAAGGCAGGATTTTTTTGTTTTTGCATCCTCAATGGTACCCAGTAGGCACTAAATAAATGCTAATGTATTTATAAGAATAGTTTTAATTTTGGGATTGGGGAAGGTGTTTGTTGATGGGTGTGCAGCTACTAATTATTGAAGAATAGTTTGTGAGAGACAAATGTACAGGGTTGGAGAGAAACGTGCCTCTTTCAAAACTTTTTTTTAGGCTGGCTCTGCCTATTTCACAGAGAAGGAGAGAGGTCCAAATTGAGTAAGAGAATTGAAAGTGAAGTCAGACAATTTTCAGATGAAGAAATTGAAATCATTTCTAGTCATATAAAAAATGCTCTCAATCACTTTGATCAGAGAAATGCAACTTTAGACAACTCCGTGGTACCATTACACACATCTCAGATTGGCTCAGATGACAGGAAAAGGTAATGGTGAATATTGGCAGGGATATGGGAAAATTGGGACACTAATACATTGTTGGTGGAATTGTGAACTGATCCAACCATTCTGGAGAGCAATTTGGAACTATGCCCAAAGGACTATCAAACTGAATATTCTTTGATCCAGCAGTGTCTCTACTGGGTCTGTATCCTAAAAAGATCATTAAAAAAGAAAGGACCCATATGTACAAAAGTATGGTAGCACTTTTTGTAGTGGCAAGGAACTGGAAGCTGAGTGGATGCCCATCAGTTGGGGAATGGCTGAATAAGTTATGGAATATGAATGTTTTGGAGTATTATTGTTCTATAACAAACATTCAGCAGGATGGTTTCAGAAAGACTTGGACAGACTTACACAAACTGATGCTGAGTGAAATGACCAGAACCTGGAGATTATTATATATGACAACAACAAGACTATATGATGATCAATTCTGATGGATGTGGCTCTCTTCAACAATGAAGTGATTCAGACTTGTGATGGAGAAAGCCATCTGCATCCAGAGAGAGGACTATGAGGGGATTGAATGTGGATCACAACTTAGTATTCCCACCTTTGTTGTTGTTGTTTGTTTGCTTTTGCTTTTCTTTCTCATTTTTTTCCTTTTTTGATTAGATTTTTCTTGTGCAGCATGATAAATGTAGAAATATGTATAGAAGAATTGCACATTTAACATACGCTGGATTATTTGCTGTCTAGGGGATGAGAGGAAAAAAAATTGGAACACAAGATTTTGCAAGGGTGAATGTTGAAAACTCTCCTTGCATATATTTTGAAAATAAAAAAAAGCTATTATTAAAAAAAAAAAGGAAATAAAGTCAGAGGATGGGCTGGAATTCTGGTCTACCAGTTATTACCTTTGTGAACTTGGGCAAACACTTTCTGCCTTTGGCCTTGTCTATAAGATGAGGACATAAGACTAGATGAATTTTGAGACCCCTTATAGGTCTAAATTTTATGATTTTATTAGTTTATCTGGGAATAAACAGTCTAATTCACCTCAATCAAAACTGCCGGCCTCTAATTAATCAATTAAGCATTCATTAAGCACCTGTGTTTGTCATTGTGCTAGATTTCTGAAGATGCTTTAATTCTTATTCTTTAAGGTCTTTAACTGTTTTTAAAAGCAAAAGCATCTACTCTTGGAGGGCTGGAGATATATATATATACACACACATATATATATACATATATATATACGTATGTATGTATATATACATAGTATATATATATATACATATGTATATATATACATGTATATATATGTATATATATAGTGATAAATCCCAGCTGGCTGGGCTAAATGGACAGCCTGCAGGTATTACTTGCTGACACAAGAGGGCACTTCAACCACAAATTCTCATCCTGCTTTTCTTGGTCCTGGGATTCCAAGAAATGAGAATAGGGAGGGAAGGGCAGAGAGTATACAGAGTAGGGGAAAAAATACTAATTCAGGATCTGGAGTAGGGGTTGAATGGGGGGGTCTCTAGATCAATGCCTTGAAAACCCTGCAGTCAGAGAGAGAGGGATTCCAAGATGGAACTGCCTGGAAACCATCTTGGGGGCTGGGGGAGGCTCAGTTAAGAGTCCCTGGGAATTTGGGAAGTGCAGGCTGTGCCCAGGAAACTGAGGGATCTGGTTACTGGAAAGATTAAAGGAGCTAAATTGGGCCTGGGGCAGGAGGTGGTGTTGGAGAGAGGAAAACTGAAACTGATGTTTGAAGGGACTGGAGAGCAAAAGGTTGGAACAGTGAAAAATAAAATAATAAAAACAAGAGCAGGAAGCCCTCTGACCCCCAGAAAGGGGAAGAATGTTGAGGTCACCACCCCAAAACATTCTTTTCCAGAGCCTCTAGCCCAGCCCTTGAAGGAGGATGATACAAACAAGGGAGGGAGAAGGGAAAGAACCCCAGGGTGGGGGAGTGGGAAGCCCTTCCTTTTCCTCCTCCCCGTTGGACATTGAGGCAGTCCAACTCTGACACTTTTAACATGGACCAGAGAGGAAGCTGTGCAGCAGTGGAGTCCCAAGAACACAAATTTAATTTCTATAGGCTGCTATTTACTGACCTTGGGGAAATAATTTAACAGTTAATTTATAAACTGAGAAAATTGGGTTGTAGAAAATGGACTGGATTTGGGGTGTGTGTGTGTGTGTGTACATATATATATATAAAGATAGAGAGATATAGATAATATATATAAAGAGAGAGAGATGAGAGACAGAGGGACAAAGAGAATTGGGTTCAAATCCTACCCTTGGTGCTTACTATCTGTAAGTATGTGTGACTGTGGGCAAGTCCCCTTAATTCTCTCATCTGTAAAAATTAGTGGGTTGCATTAGATACCTGTTTAGCTCTAAATTTATGGTTGCATGACTAGGATTAGGTGACCTCTGGGATTATTTCCAAGTCTAGAACTATGAAACTAAGTAGGGGAGGGGGAGTAAGGAAGAAGAATCATCTATGACCTTGGGTACTAGTTTCATCTCTGGCGACCTCAGTTTCCTCAGAATTACGTGACCTCTGGGGTGTTTCCCAGCTCAAACCTTCTAGCATGATTCAATGATTCTCTTTCAGCCCTCTCAAGAAACATTTATGGGAAATGGCCCCCAACCTTGCCCAGAGCCACCCCTCCCCCAAAGGAGCCTGAGCCATAGCACCTGCCACAGCCCCTCCCTCTCCCAAGGGCAGGCTGTCATCCGCTATTTCTGTCATAGGACCAGAGAGAGACAGTCCTGGGCTAGAGCGAGGTGTGGAGTGGAGTGGCCCAAATAGGAGAAGCCACGGTCCCTTGTGGAGGGGTCCCAGGTCTGAAGGGCTAGGAAGGATGGAACTTCCAGGGGCCGAGAGCTCTTTGGAGGGCTCAGATTAGAAGGTGTGGTCCCGGTATTGGGGTGACCAGCCTTAAAGGGGCAGGGAAAGCCTTGTATCCTGGCCCTTGTTCCTCCTTCTTTCCCTGATCAGCCCTTATGAGAAGCTCTAACTGGGAGAGATCCCACAGCTTCCAAAGTCAGGGAGCTTAACAAAAACCCAGGACTGATTTCTTGGGTCATGGTATCACTGATTGGAGTCACAGTCCTCAGTTCTCCATCTTACCAGGGCCTGATCTTGCCTACTC
This sequence comes from Myrmecobius fasciatus, assembly GCA_023553655.1. Lineage (NCBI taxonomy): Eukaryota > Metazoa > Chordata > Mammalia > Dasyuromorphia > Myrmecobiidae > Myrmecobius > Myrmecobius fasciatus. The sequence goes on along the minus strand of JAJPUD010005929.1, from coordinate 118,809 downwards.
TGGGGACCCTGCTTGAAGGCCAGTTGGGGGCACTCCTAACCAAGAGCCCTTGCCTGGAAAAGTCTAGACTGCACAGAAGGTCACTTTGGATCTGACCCTGGTTGGTTTTTCCAGCCTTCATCTCTGTACCTTTTTATTCATTCTACTCTCTTGTTTCTTATCAGATCATAGCTAATTACTTATTTTTATTTATTTATTTAATTAAAAAAACCAGTATATTATTTTTCCAATTACATGAAAAGATAATTTTCAACATTCATTTTGGTCAGATTTTTTAATGAAAGTTTTTGATTTTCAAAACATATGCATGAATAATTTTTCAACATTGATCCTTGCAAAACCTTGTGTCCCAATCCCCCTTTTCCCCCACCTCCTCCCTTAAATGGCAAGTAATTCAATATATGTTAAACATGGTAAAATATGTGTTAATTCCAATATATGCATACCTATTTGTACAATTATCTTGCTGCCCAAGAATAACCGTATCAAAAAGGGAAAAAATGAGAAAGAAAATAAAATGCAAGTAAGCAACAATAACAAGCATGAAAATGCTATACTGTGATCCACACTCAGTTCCCACAGTTCTCTCTCTGGGTATAGATGGCTCTCTTCATCACAAAATCATCGAAACTGGCCTGAATTGTCTTATTGTTGAAAAGAGCCACGTCCATTGGAATTGATCACTGTATAATCTTGTTGTTGCCATGTATAATGTTCTCCTGGTTCTGCTGATCTCACTCAGCATCAGTTCATGCAAGTCTCTCCAGTCCTCTCTGAAATCCTCCTGTTGGTCATTTCTCACAGAACAATAATATTCCATGACATTCATATACCATAATTTATTCAGCCATTCTCCAGCTGATGAACATCCACTCAGTTTCCAGTTTCTTGCTGGTACAAAAAGGGCTACTACAAACATTTCTGCACATGTGGGGCCCTTTCCCAAATCTTAAGATCACTTTGGGATATAAGTCCAATAGATACATGGCTGGATCAAAAGGTATGCATAGTTTTATAGCCCCTTGGGCATAGTTCCAAATTGTTCTCCAGAATGGTTGGATCAGTTCACAGTTCCACCAACAATGTAACAGTGTCCCAGTTTTCCCACATCCCCTCCAACATTCGTCATTATCTTTTCCTGTCATTTTAGCCAAACTGAGAGATATGTAGTGGTATCTCAGAGCTGTCTTAATTTGCATTTCTCTGATCAATGGTGATTTAGAATGTTTTTTCATGTGACTAGAAATAGTTTCAATTTCTTCATCTGAAAATTGTCTGTTCATATCTTTTGACCATTTATCAATTGGAGAATGGCTTGAATTCTTACAAATTTGTGTCAATTCTCTATATATTTTAGAAATGAGGCCTTTATCAGAATTTTTGAATGTTAAAAAAAAGTTTTTCCCAGTTTATTGCTTCCCTTCTAATCTTGTCTGCATTAGTTTTTTTGTACAAAATTTTTTTAACTTGATATAATCAAAATTATCTATTTTGTGTTTATTAATGAACTCCAGTTCTTTTTTGGTCACAAATTCTTTCTTTCTCCACAGATCTGAGAGGTAAACTATCCTATATTCTTCTAATTTGTTTATAATATCATTCTTTATGTCTAAATCATGAACCCATTTCGATCTTATTTTGGTATACGGTGTTAGGTGTGGGTCAGTGCTTAGTTTCTTCCATACTTCGGTCAGATTTTGAGTTCCAAATTTTATGTCTAACTACTTCTGTCTAATGTTTAAGGTTCTCCTTGCAAGCGTACCAAGGTAGCATCATTTCCAGTCCACCATTATCTCTTACATTATCTACTCAAAGTAGGACAGTCTATTGAATGGGTGTTGCCTCAGTCAAACTGAGACCCATTGAAGATCTTAGCTTAAAAAAGTCAAGATCTCCCATTGCATCCAAGGGCTATCTCTAGTTGTCTTGATCTATATCTGGTCACTGCCCAGGTGGTTCTGGAGGGGAAAAATGGGCAGGTGACCTTGCACATCCCTCCCTCACTTAAATTCAATTCACTTGCCTGTTATGACATAATTTCTCTGATGTCATGGTCCTCTTCAAAATTAAGGGCAAACAACAACAAACCCAACATTTCCAGTCCATCTCTATTTCTCACATGAACCTTCTTCTTAAGGCAGGACAGTCTATTTCCATCTCCATACAACTTTGCTATAATAGAAAGGATCCAGACAGGTGGTTCCTATAGAGGTCAATCCTACTTACCTTGTGATCTAATGAAAAGAGGTATAGATTCCATTTTCTTATGTTCTTCAGTTTATTAAAGTCTAATTCATAAATGATTTAAAACACATATAAGATTACATTGAGCCCTAAAATGGAGAAGTAAAAAGGCACAATGTACAATGTAAATCACATAAGTAACAAATATTTATTTCTTACACACACAAGTAATGTTGTCCTTGTGACTCCATTTAGGGTTTTCTTGGCAAAGACACGACAGTAGTCCACAATTTTCTTTTCCACTCATTTTACAGATGAGAAAACTGAAGTAACCAGAGTTAACCAGAGTTAACTGAAGCAACCAGAGTTGCCTAGGATCACATAGCTAGGAAGTATATGAAGGTTGGATTTGAACTCAGGTCTTCCTGATTCCAGATCTAGTGCTTTAACTACTGTACCACCTACTTGCTCCTACACAAGCAATATTAAAACACAAATGTTTGTCACAGGCATGAATCGGTACAACTTTAAAAAAAGTATCAGTAACAATAATTATTGTTACCATTTCTTGGGAAATTGATACTCACACTCATCAGAATTGGAGAGATCCAACTCCATCATTTAAAAAAGATTAAGGGATTAAGAAAAGGGGTTGGGGATTAAGAATCACACAGGTAGTATTAAAGTTGAAATCTGAACTCAGGTTTTCTAACCCGATTCTGGTGGTCATGTATTATATTAGTTTACATTGTTCTTCTATTACCTGCTTCTTTCTCTTCTGTCAATCTAAATCTCTTGCATTCTTAAAACCAATCTTATATTGTCCATGAAAACTTCCTGTCCATCCTGATCTTCCCTTTCTCTAAATTAACAGCATCCAATATTCACTATAGAGTGGCTTGTCTTGATGAATTTGTCTGCCAGTCTTGCATCCTGAACTAGATCATAAATTCTTTATCTTTAGAAACCATGTTTTTTTCCTAGTCTAGAATGGTACTAAATAAATACTCACAAATGGATGAATATATCTTCTTTCTTCAGGCTGAGCGCATCCTAATTTAGTATTCTGAAGGGATAATAAAGATAACAGTACCTTATTCTTGCATAGCACTTCATAATTTTCAAGACTTTTCAGAGCAGTTCAATTCATTTGACCCTCAATGACCCTATGTAATAATCAGGACAGATGTCATTATCCCTTTTTACAGATGAGAAAACTGAGGAATAGAGACATTAATTGGCTTGCCCCAAATCATGCGCCTCATTGGCAAGGATGACAAAGGACTGAAATAATCAGTGTTACAAGGTCTGTATCCCAAAGAAATCATAAAAGAGGGATAAGTACCCACATGTGTAAAAATGTAGCAGTTCTTTTTGCGGTGGCAAGGAATTGAAAAATTAGGAAATGCCCATCAACTGGGGAATGACTGAATTAAGTTATGATATATGAAAGTAATGCAGTATTGTTGTTCCATAAAAATGATAAACAGGATGATTTGATTTGATTTGATTTGAATATTAGCTTTTTATTTTCAAAATATATGCAAAGATAGTTTGTGTCCCAAATTTTTCTTCCTTTCTTCTCCTCACCCACTCCCTCAGACAAAAAGTAATACAATATATGTTAAATATATGCAATTCTTCTATACATATTTCCACATTTATCATGCTCCATAAGAAAAATCAGATTAAAATGGGGAAAAAAATGAGAAAGAAAAAAAAGGAAGTAAACAACAACAAAAAGATGAAAATACTATGTTGTGATCCACATTCAGTCTCCATAGTCCTCTCTTTGGAGGCAGATGGCTCTCTCCATCACAAGTCTGTGGGAATAGACTTGAATCATCTCATTGTTAATAAGAGCCACGGCCATCAGAGCTGATCATCACATGGGTTTGTTGTGGCTGTGTACAATGTTCTCTTGGTTCTACTCATTTCATGTAGCATCAATTCATGTAAGACTCTCCAGGCCTTTCTGAGATCATGAACAGTTTGATTTTAGAAAGACATGTAAAGATTTACAAGAGCTGATGCTGAATGAAGCCAGCAGAACCAGGAAAACATTGTATACAACAGCAGGATTGTGTGATGATCAATTATGATACACTTGGTTCCTCTCAGTGGTTCAGTGATCCAAGACAATCCCAATAAACTTTGGATAGAAAATTCCATCTGCATCCAGAGAAAGCACTATGGAGATTGAATGTAGATCAACACATTATGTTTACTTTTTTTTCTTCTCATGGTTTTTCCCTTTTATTCTGATTTTTCTCATCCAACATGATTCATATGGAAATATGTAAAATTGAATGTAAATTTGTAACAAAAATGTTTTTATGTGTAACTGGGGAAAAATAAAAAAAATAATAAAAGAAATAATCAGTATTGAAGAATCTGTGGAAGGCAGGTCACTAATACCCAGTGAGCAGAACTATGAATTTTTTAACATTAAAGAAAACAATATGGACAGGACATGGGTTCCAGAGTTAGAGAATGTGAATTCTAATCCTACTTCTGATTCTTATTACCTGTTAGGTAAGGCCGATGACTTATTCCTTGCACTTCAGTTCCTTACCAGATCATATCTACTTCTTTTTATTTAATTTATTAAAAAAAACCAACCAGTATATTATTTTTCCAATCACATGTAAAGATAATTTTTTTTGCTGAGGCAGTTGAGGTTAAGTGACTTGCCCAGGGTCAACCAGCTAAGAAGTATTAAGTGTCTGAGGCCAGATTTGAACTCAGGTCCTCCTGACTTCAGGGCTGGTGCTCTATCCACTGAACCATCTAGCTGCCCCATAAAGATAATTTTCAACATTCATTTTGGTCAAATTTTTTTATTATAGCTTTTGATTTTCAAAATGATTTGCAAATGTTGATCTTCTAGTACTTCCTTGCAGTACTGACTCTAAAACCCCTGATTCTATAGGGGCACCATGATTTCTCTTTTTCTCTGACTTTTGGCTTATGACTAATAAGACTGTAATGAAAGGAGAGAATCAGGTAAAGTATTCTTTTTTTTTTAAACTTTGCATGCAGCTGGGAGGAAAAGGAAGAATATTCATTTATTATTTATTAGGTGCCAGGGACTGTGCTAAGCATTTTTCAAATATTACCTCATTTGATCTTCACAAGAAATATGGGTTTTGCCATTGTTGTTCAGTGGTGCCCAACTTTTCATGACTCCATTTGGGGTTTTCTTGTCAAAGACATCGGAGTGGTTTGCCATTTCCTTCTCCAGCTCATTTTACAGATGAGGAAATTGAGGCAATTGTTACTGGATCCAAGAGTATGTGGTGGGGAGTAAGATGTGAGAAAATTGGAAAGGTAGGAGAGGGCTAGATTGTGAAGGGAAATGAATGCCAAATGGAGCTATTTGTATTTGATTCTAGAAGTAATAAGGAGCCACTGGAATTTATTGAGGGGAGTGTGTGTGTGTGTGTGTGTGTGTGTGTGTGTGTATGTGATAGTTAAACCTATGCTTTGGAGAAATCATTTTGTGAGTGAATAGAAGATAGATTGGAGTGGGGAGAGGGATTTGAGCAGACTACTTCAATAATCCAATTGTGAGGTAATGAGGGCTTGTACCAGACTGGGGCCAGTGTCAGAAGTGAGACCTGGCAAGGGTGAAATCAACAGGCTTAGGCAGCTGATTGGATATTGGAGATAATCTATAGATAGGAGTTCAGAGTGACTCCTGGATTGTACATCTGAGAGACATGGAGGATGGTGTTGCACTCAACAGTAATAGGGAGGATGGTGGTGATGCGGGGAAGATTTGGGGGAAAGATGATGAGTTCCATTATGACCATGTTTAGTTTAAGATGTCTATTGGACACCCAATTTGAGATATCTAACAGATATTTCTCAAGGTGGGCTCAACTTTGAAGCCTTCAGCTCCCTTTCAGACTAGTCTTCATTATGTCTGCTTTGTCAAATGGCTTCAGGATGGGATGTCTTCGTGGTTTTAGAAGTGGATTTTTTTTTGCCCTTAAAAATAGGTTTTTATTGATTTTTTGTTCTTACTTTGCATATTTTCCTCTGCATCCCTTCCTGTCTCACAGAGCCATCTTTTATGACAAAAAATTTTTAAAAAGAGGAAGAAGAGAAAAAAAGTCAGCAAAGCCTATAACACCAAAAATCCCAACCATAAATGTGCCATTTGTGGCACATATGACCCGTGGATTTCCACCTCTGCAAAGGAGTAGGAAATGTATCATCATCTGTAATTTCACAAAATTGTGTTTTTAAAAAATAAGTTTTAATTTATATCTTTTGGTTTTATATCATCTATCCCCCCTTCTATATTTCTCCCCCCAGTGAGCTCTCCTTTAAAAAAAAAGATAAAGAAGAGAGAAATACCTCCCCCGCAGAAAAATTGATCAATACCTCAAAAAATCTGATAATATAAGCAATGTCTCATATTGGTGGAACCCATATCTTGGCAAAGGAATGAGGGAAATTGTTTTCTAACTCTTCTTTGGGGTCATGTCTAGTAATTTAGCATTCAGTGATTAAGATACCTTGAAGTTTACAGGCTAAATTTTTTTTTTCTGTTTTTGTCTTTCTGTTTAAATAATAGTTTTTTTTTTAAATTTTCAAATATATTTAAAAATAGTTTGTAAGTTCTATCTTGTGACAGAGATATACAAAGATTCATCTTTGCAAAACCTTGTATTCCAAATTTTTCTCCCTTCTTTCCCCCTCCCCTCCCTTAGATAGCAAATAATCTAATATATGTTAAATGTGCACATCTTCTATACGTATTCCCATACTAAATTTCTTTCTTAAGGACCATGCCTTAAACCCAAATCACTCTGATTCTCATTGATTGGTCAACAATAGATCCTACACCATGCCCCATCTGGTCACTTTTTGGCCCTGATGGCTCAGGATGAATGGAAATAATATGTTTTGGTTTTGGTCAAAAAGTCTGAGGATCTTCCCTTCTAGGATTGATTTTTTTTTGACCAGTTAAAAGACATCATTCTTTGCCTCATTTGTCACCTACTCTTAATCATTGAATGGGCATTGCCTCAGAAAAATTGAGACCTGGGAAAGATCTTAGCTTAAAAAGGCTATAGTTTCTCACTATATCCAGGGCCATCTCTAGTTATCTTGATCTATATCTCGTCATTGGACCCAGATGGCTCTGGAGGGGAAAGTGAGGCAGGTGACCTTATACAGCCCTCCCTCATTTAAATCCAATTCACTTGCAAGTCATAGGATCACTTTCTTAATGTCCTGAGCATCTTCGAGAATGAGGAACAAACCAAAGTAACTTACCAATTCTTGGAAGTCTTGTGATAATCAATTTTTATTGTTTCAATATTCAGTTCTGGTTGTTCTGTGGTTATCCTTTCCATTGATCATTTTGTAATTATTGAGTATTTTTTCTTGGTATTGCTTACTTCATTTTGAATAAGTTCATATAAATCTTTTGATACTTCTGTTTTCATCATATTTGTCTTTTCTTACAGCACTTTATTTACACTACAATTTGTTTAGCCTTCCTTGGTCAGTGGATATCTAATTTGAATTCGGTTCATTGCTGCAACAAAATGTAAATATTTGAGTGAATATTGAGCCTTTTTTTGGTTAATGACTTTCTGGGGAGTATATATGTCTTGAAGTGGGATTCCATGATTAAAGACTATGACCATTTTAGTCACTTTATTTGCATAACTCCAAAGACCTTTCCAGAATGATAGAACAATTTACAGCTCCACCAACAATGTGTATGCTATCTTTATATACTTGTCTAACCCTGACTATTTTTGTTATCTTTGTCACTTTGCTGTGTATAAAGTGAAACTTCAGAGTTGTTTTCATTTTAATTTCTCTTCTTATTAATTATTTAAAGAGTTAAAATATTTTTATTTTTTAACTTTAAAAATTCTGGACATAACAAAGACCAAAAAAGGAGCATTTTCACATACATAGTAGAATACAAAAAGAGATCTTATATGAAACTATGATTTTCCATTATGTGCAACTTAATTTTTTTTAAATATGTAATAAATTCAACATGTAACTTTCAATTCTATCTTGCTTACATGTGATTATTTTTGGCCTTCAATTTTCTTTTGTGCATTAAAAAATGCTTTAGTGACCCACTTTTCTTTCTTTTTTGCCTTTGGCTACCCTATCCCTAGCTTTCCTCTTCATCTTATTTCCTCTCTATCAATTAAAAGAAACTCAGAAAAATAAAATAGCTGGTATATTCTTTAGCACACTCTCTGTCTCTGTCTGTCTGTCTTTTGGTCTCTGTCTCTATCTTTCTCTGCTTTTCTGTCTCTCTGTTTGTCTCTCTGTATCTGTGTCTGTGCCTGTATCTGTGTCTGTATCTGTCTCTCTGTCTCTTTTTGTTTCAGTCTCTCTGTCTCTCTGTCTCTGTCTCTGTCTCTGTCTCAACAGCCCATTGGTCTTTTTCTACAATCCTAGATTACCTCTCAGCTAACTTGGGAGATTCCTGACAGCTGGTAAACTTTTTGGTTCTCCAATCCTATGTTAATCAGGATCTCAAATATTTCCCCATGTCCTAGCCAAGGTGAAAAAAATCTAAAAGGATTTCTAAAATACTATTACAAAATTTTTTTTCTCAGAAAAGGAGTTTTAGGTTGTATTTTTCTTTTCTTAACATCTTTATTAGATTAAAGGAAAGGGAATTTTCTCTTACTCAGAAAAAGAATAATTCAATCTGACAGTCAGTTCACTCCCAAAGTTTACAGATATTAAACCTTTCTCCACATGTCCTCTAAGGTTAATCTATCCCATTGGTTTGCAAAAGACATAACAAATCTTTGATCTGCTGAATCTTCTGATCTGTGAAATAGGCTCATCGATGTGCTAGGAAACCTGTGGGGTCTGGCCTCCTGTTAGATAAAGGACAATGTTCAGAAGACCAAAACTCCTCTCTGGTCTTGACTTAGAGCTCTTTCCATGTTCCCCAGAGAGGTTATAAAGGAATTAGAATTATTTTTCTGTAACTTCCATGCAAAGATTTGAGTTTAACATGAGGGGGAAGTGTGGGGAAAACACACAGAAGAAAATTCACCAGGGACCATGAAAAAAAGACCACAGTTTACAAAAAACAAATGGAAGAAGATCCTGCTAAAGTGATGGGGGCATTAAAGAAGGATCTGGGATCAGAGTGGGCCACAAGCTATATGTGATTCAACAGTATAGCAGGGATGCTGAGAAGAGAAGGCTGATTCTCAGCATATAAATAGCAGGGCAGCATGCTGGAGTTGTGAGGTCATCCTCTGGTTATATTCAACTCTCTTTGGGGCCTGTTTAAAGCACTGACTTTTGCAGCTTCACAATGATGTAGGAAACTTGGAGGAGCTCCAGAGGAGGGTGATAATTACTGAAAAAAGACATGAGGAAAGATGAAAGGAATTGGGATGATTCAGCCCAGAGAAGAGAAAGCTGATGGGACTTATAAAGAAATGTATTAAGTGGGAGGGAGGAGAAGCTCTCTTAGATGAATTCCAGAAACTCTTTAATAGATCTACATTTCAGATCAAACAGGGGGAGGGGAGTTGGGGGGTGGTGACTTTTCTCAGGAACTGGCTTTTGAGGTATCCACATTGCCCCATCTGGCCTCATTAAGGAATGAAAATTCCCTTTCCTCTAATAGAGACATTAAGAAAAATACAACCTAAAACTCCAGCAAGTAATTTTAGGAAAAGGAATCATGGAATAAGATCATAAGGCTATTGATGGTCTTCTGATACAGTCACCTGGGAAGGCCAAATCTCAGCTCCTTAAACTCACATTCACCCCTCCAGACCCATTTGGAAAGCAGGACTAGGAGGTAGAAACAAGTTCCATTTACATCCATCTTTCTGTTGGTGGGATGAGAGATTCCAGGCCATGGAAGCTCCGTCTTCTCTCTTTAAAGGTACATTAGATACCTGATTGTCTGAAAAATCATCCGAGTGCTCACAAGGCTGGGGGACAAAGAGGAACAAAAGGAAAGGAGGAAAATAATCTGTTTCATGTATGTCCTAGGAGGGAGTTATGTGCGAGGAGGTTTCATAGTTCCAAATGCAATTGAAGAATTTAAAGCACTTTTCTCATAACAATCCTGTAGAGTAGGTAGCCCATTGAATAGATGAAAAAACTGAGGTTCAGAGAGGGGATTGACTTGCTCATAGCCACAAAGTTAGAAGCTGGAATTAAAATCCAAGTCCTGGGTTCAAATTGTACATCTGCTACTTAACTGCGGATTTAGCCATCTTTTTCACTATTCCATGCTGTTTCTTATGGATGAAATAACCAATTGAACTCTTATCTAGTGGAGATAGTTGATAGCTTGGTGGATAGAACACTGGGCCTGGAATATGGAAAATATGAGTTCAAATTCAACCTCAGATACTTACTAGTTGTGTGACTATGAACATATCATTTAACACCCGTCTGACTCAGTTCTCTTAACTGTAAAATGAGGATAATAAAATTATTTACCTTTCAGAGTTGTTAGGAGCATCAAATGAGAAATTTTTTTAAAGCTCTTAATACAGTGCCTAGGATAGTGTTCCAAGGCAGCTAGGTGGTGCAGCCGATAGAGCACCAATCCCGAAGTCAGGAGGACCTGAGTTCAAATCTGGTCTCAGGCACTTAACATGCCTTAGCTGTGTGACCTTGGGCAAGTCACTTAACCCCAATTGCCTCAGCAAAAAGAAAAAAAAAGAGGATAGTGTCCTGAAGATTATTGAATCATAGAATTTATAGTTAGATTTGTGGCCTTTTTTCTGTTTTCTAACTACAACTCTCCATCTCCCATCGCTTCCCCATGCCTTTATAACTCTAATTTCCTCTCTACTTTCCCTTTCTTTCTCTAGGATACAGCTAAAGCACCATCTTTTTCTTTCTTTTCTTTTCTTTCTTTCTTTCTTTTTTTTCTTTCTTTCTTAGTTTTTTCTTTCTTTCTTTCTTTGTTATTGATTGATTTATCTGGTCTAACCCAGTCATTTTATAGATGAAAAAAACTTTCCTGCATTCTTAGTATACACATGTACACACACATATACAGTATACATGCATATATGTGTATATATACACACATATGTGCTTCTCCTTATACTAAACCATTGATGAATTCTTTTCCTTTAATGCGATAGAAGATAGGGAGGGATTGAGAAGTTGGATTTAGGGTATATATTTGGTGTTGGGGAATGCCAGTGATCATTTTTCTTAATGTCTCTATGGGATTAGCTCCAGAGGGAAAGAAACTATTGAGCTCTGGTCAATGGACTGAGACTCTGGAGGTGGGGATCTTCAGGTGGAAGTGGGCTCATTATTTATCGGGCATGTTGTGGAAAAGATGCTTGTTCAGGACTGGAATGGTCTCTGGAGTCCCTTCCAATTTGGAGTTTCTGGGATTTGGTAAAGGGCACCACTATTCCCTAAGCCACCCAGAATGGAACTCTTGGAGTTGTTTTTTTTATCCTACCCAGAACCCCATCAAAAAATCTACCAAAGGCTGTGGATTTCACCTCCACAGCATCTCTCAATAGAATCTAGTCCCTCCTCCCTCCCCCAGTTGCCACTCTGGGCTTAGGTCCTCATCATTTCTAACCTGGACCACCATGATAGTCTCCCAGATTTGGTCCTTCTGTCTCTAGTCTGTGTTATTGTCAATCTGTTCACACAACTGACAAGATAATCTTATTTAGACACAGGTTTGACTGTGTTATTCCTTTGCCCCAAAATCTTAGGGTTCAGGGGTGAGATTCCCCAAAGACAACAGAATGAAAGGCAGACTCCTTAACTCAGCTGTGGGTAGAGCCTTCCATAATCTGGCTCTAACCCATTTCTCCAGCCTAATTTCACACTTCTCTCCTTCAAGAATGTGATGTCCCAGCCAAATTGGATTACTGGTGGTTCCTTGTTCTTACTTTATGTTCCCACTTTTACTTATTCACACAAACTCCCAGCTCCTTACCTAAATTATACTCCCTCATTTTTGCCAGTTGAAACCCTTCTTCTTTCTGGCCAAACAATGGCATCAACCTCCTTCATGAAATTCTCTTTGATTCTCCACCCCAGGATGCCATGGCTGCCAGGGCATTCTACCTTGTATCATATTTCTATTTTGTGTTTCTATTATAGCCACTCCCTCCTCTTTAGATTGCAAGCTTCTTGACGGCAAGAACTGGTTTTTCTATTTTTGCCTTTATTATGTAGCAGTGCTTGGTACATTTGTAAAGGCTTAATAGATGTTTGCTGCTGGGCCATACAGTTGAAGCTGGAAGAACTTAGGAAGTTCCTTGACAGATTCTTAAGGGACCATGGGCAGATATACATTTTATATATATGTACATATATATATATATACATATATATATGCAATCAGTAAAATAGATATGAGCAAGACAGGGAAGAGACAGACTTTAATTCTCTCCTTATCTTCCTGAGAAATTAAAGACCCTATTCATCCCCCTTCTTCTCACTCTTCCACTCCCCATTCTTCTCCTTAGCTTGAAGTCTCCTTCTCTCTGCTTGACAATTTGAAGGACTCCTCTCCTCTCCCTCCCGTCCAGACCCTTCTTCCTCTGCCTGAAAAATTTCCTATTTGGATGGAGAAAGTGGGAGTGGGGCAGAGATGAGAGAAGCAGCCTTGAACTTCTCCTACTTGGGCAGAAAGCTCCTACAGCTCCATGTCTGTAAAAGGAATAGAAGATAGGAGGGGGCTGAACCAAGAGGGAGAGCAGAGCTGGGGGAGAAAGGGAGGACCAGATCTAGGGAATGGGAGCCAGAGGGGGTGAGGATGGAGGGAGGTGGGGCCCTGTGAATGAAGGAGACAGGGTAGAGTCCAGTGGGCAGGGGAAGCTGGAAAGGAGTAGGGGTGGGCAGAAGTTAGGGAGCCAGTCCTCTCACTTTGGAGTTTTACTGGAAGGGTGAAAAGACATTTGACAAAGTGTGTGGGGGGGACCAAAGGGATATCAGAGGTTAATAATGAGGAATGTCAGCTTGCCCCTATTCCCTCCCATCATCCTTACTGCATCCATCCCAGAATATTGATTTCCCCTCCTCCAAACACAGCTCCTTTCTTCCATTCGGTGATAGCAGGAGGAAACAAATCCTGTCTTGAAATTCCTTCCCTTTTACAGGCACACTTGGGACCTGGCTTTGGGGCTGGAGGGGAGGCCAGTGTAACATGCAGGAGACTGAGATTGTAGGGAAAGTATGGGGAGAAAAGAGAAGGAACCACCAGAGAGAACCTTTAGAAATCAGGATACAGTCTGAAAGGGAACTCTGGGGGGATTGCTTTCATGGAATTTTCAAGCTCTCCTAATCCCTGATGGAAGTGGGAAACCAGACCAGGATCTGCTTATCCTTGAGCCTGCAGCCATAGAATTCTAACATTGGAAGGGACTTAAAGGAGTCAGCTAATCTGACCTCCTTGATACACAAGAACTCCCTGGGTGAGATCCCTGGCAGGTGTTGATATTGCTTCTACCTGACTACTTCTAGTATAGAGAGCTCACTACCAGATCCCTTTTCCCCACAAGGCAATTAATTCCATTTCTGGAAACAATAGACTTTTAATAAATGCTTGTTGAGTTGAATGAAATTATTAACCAAGGCAGGGACAAGGAGGCTAGTTGTCATGAGGGGGCCCATTACATTTAGCTGGAGAGATATCAAACTCACTCAAGACTCTGGGGTCAAAAAAATGACTTACAGGATTGGAACAAACAGGATTGTTTTCCATTCAATTCACTTGGCTGGCTCTCAATGCCAGCGTATTCCAGTTATGGTTTAGACTTCTGTTTGGGAATTGCCTTCAAAGCCTGTGAAGCATTCTTCTGCCTTTCCTCAGAGGGGGAACATCTTTTTCCTTTGAGTCTCAGTTTGAATCTTTTTTTTTTTTTTTTAGAAGAGCTGAATCAATTTGGGCCAAATTTGGTGAATGAGGTGAGTGGCCAAAGTATAGCAATGCTTTCTGTCTGTCAGGCTCCTGTTGTTTACCAAATATTCTTCTCCTTTGGCTCCTTTGGCCCTGTGAAGTAAGCAGAGCAGGAATTCTCCAGCCTGTGAGTCTTTGCACAGCCCACTCTTGCTTTAATCCAACTCACTTGCACATTATGGCCATCACTTCCCCGATGACAGGGTCCTTTTCTAGAACGAAGGACAAAGGACAGTTCCAATGTCTGAAATGCCTTCCTGTTACTTCTCTGCCTGCTGAACCCCCACCCATCATTAGATAGTTAGGTGGTACAGTGGATAGGATGGAGTCAGGAAGACCAGAGTTCAACCCTTGTCTCAGACACTAATTATGTGACCCAAACATTTTAGCCTCTCTCTGCCTCATTTCTACAATGGGAATAATAATAGCACTTATTTTCCCAAGCCCAGAATTCTATTTAGATCCCTTGGCTTCTTAGTTCCCTCCTTGACCTTCTTTCCATTAGATTTAAAGTTCCTTGAGGGCAGAGATCTTGACACAGGATGTTTTTTTTTTTTTGGGAACTTGAATTTGGGGGCAGCTAGTTGGTGCAATGGATAGAGCACCAGCCCTGAAGTCAGGAGGACCTGAGTTCAAATCTGGTCTCAGACACTTAACACTTCCTAGCTGTGTGACCTTGGGCAAGTCACTTAACCCCAAATTGCCTCAGGGAAAAAAAAAGAACTTGAATTTGAATCCTCACTTTACAGATGAGGAAATTTGAGTCTTGGAGAAGTAAAGTGATTTGTATTGTGTTACATAGCTAATGAGGAAAATAGGAGTGACCTAGTAGAGCCCAGAACTCTTTTTGTAAAGTATTGTATTTAATATTTTATTTTCCTCCAATTACATGCAAAAGCAACTTGAACATTCATTTTTTTAAATTTTGAGTTCCAAATTCTCTCCCTCTCTCTTTCCCTTCACTCCTCATTGAGAAAGCAAACAATTTGATACAGAATCCAGAACGCTTAATAACAATCTTGACATCCATTATATCATGAGACCTAATAGCAATACCATTTTCGGTCAGAAATGAAATGTGATTATAAAGTGAGGAGACTGGTGCTCCTGTGTGTTTGCTGAGCTGACCTTGGAAGCATTTCCCTCAAAGGATTCCAAAAGCACGTGGCCAGGAGTGAGGCAGTCTTTGGAGGGCCCAGTTTGGAGGATGATCTTCCCTTGCATAGCCTAAGTTGGGTGTGTCCATTTAAACAAGAAGAAAGATAATGGACAGCAAATAAAGTTTATCACTTTATAGTCTCTGCATCATATATATGTATATCACTATGTAACCCTGGATAGATCGATTAATTTGGTTCAGATTCTACATCAGACACTTAATAATTATGTGATCCTGGACAAATAACTTAACCTCAGTCTAATTTCCTAATTTAGGATGCTAATTTTGCCCCTTATTTCCAAAAAAGATACGTGTAATCCCTTTTCTATATGGTAGTCTTTTTTATTTTGTTTTTTGCTGAGGCAATTGAGATTAAATGACTTGCCCAGGGTCACATAGCTAGGGAATGTTAAGTGTCTGAGACCAGATTTGAACTCAGGTCCTCCTGAATTGAGGGCTGGTGCTCTATCCACTGCACCACCTAGCTGCCCCTCTTTATGGTAGTTTTCAAAAACTTAAAGATGAGCTATCTTATCCCCTCTAGGTTTATATTCCTTTGGCTAAATATTCTTGTTATTTTAGCCAGTTTTCTCATGGTATCATCTAAAGACCCTTCCCCTTCTTGATCCCGTTCCTCCGGATACTTGCCAGATTATCAATGTCCTTCCTAAAATGTGCTACTCTATAATAAGAACAGTTCAGGATCAGAGTTTTAGAGTCCTCGGAGGCCTTTGAACCCAGACCACTTCAGATGGAGACCACTGAATGCAGAACTCTCCAGTTCAGATCACTCCAGAGGTGATGCGAATAGTGAATAATATAGCAAGACTTAATGTCTTATTAGAATATAAGCTCCCTGAGGGCAGAAACTTTGCTTTCCTTTATATTTCTAGCTCTTGGCACAGCGTCTAGCATGTTGTAAGATTAGTGTAAGAAATACTTGTTGACTGACCTCATCTAAATGTAGTCTAAGGTCATATGAACTTTTTTTTGGCTGCCACATGACATTATTGACTCATATTGAGCTCATAGGCTAATTACACACCCCCTAGTTATTTTTCAGAATTCTTCTCCCACAATGCTGCCCCCTTGTATAGTACTTATGAAGTTGAGTTTTTACTGTTCTTCCAGTTATGTCCCATTTGATGGGCTCTATCCTGTTGAGATCTTTTTGGATTTCTTGGCAGTGCTCCCCCATTGCCCATCAAATAAAGTCCTTAAGGTCCTAATCTTTTTGCTTTTCAGGTCAGATGCTCCATTATTAGCTTTCATTTGTTCATTCTACTTTCCCAACCAAACGGAATTAGTCACCATTTCATGCTCATATCCTATATTTTCTCTCTTCTTTGTCACTACTCATGTTTCATTCTGGGCTTGGGATGCTTCCTTAACTCTGCTCTCCTCAAGGTCCAGTTTGACCTGTCGCTTCCTTCTGCTGCTCCCCAACTTGAAATTATTTTTTCTTCTTTTGAACTCTGATAACCATTTGTATTTCACGAACTTAGGATTTGCTTTGCATTATAGTCATTTATTTACCTCCTCTAAGGTCCTGTTTCATGATGGCCTGTGGATGACCATGGGTTCTCAAAGTTTTAATGAAATGAAAACTATGATAAGACTGGCCAAGCTTGAAAGGTCAGAAAGAAATATATGCCTTCTGTTTGACCACTAGCATGGCTAATGGTGGAAAGAAGATTTTTTTTTTTGCTTTGTAACTCTTGAAATTAGCTATTAAGTCAAAAAGGCTTTGAGAGAATATCCACATTTGTGAAATCAGAATCACAAGATTTTAAACTAGAAGGAGCCTTTGTATAAATGAGGCCTTGTTAGATCAGGTAACCTGCTGGGTGTCATATAAGTACCAAGTATCATAGCTGTAATGAAAGCACTTTTGAAATATAGTAATTTGTTTTATTGCCATTCCTATACTGTCAACTCCTGGAGAAGTTGGAGACCTTGGCTTATTTATTCAGCTTTATATAAGTTAGTACAGTTATTTGTACATAACAGGTGCTTAATAAATACTTGTTAAATGAAATTCAAAGGATGGATATTATTTTCTCAATCTGAAGTCATGGAATAGTTTGAGTTATACAAATCTCAGAATATGTGCTCTGTTATTGGAAATTATTTGTGAAATAGCTTGCTTATTTCTTTCTTGTATTTTTATCAGGGATTCCCTCAATTAGTACCTAGACTATCTTCATACAGAGGATTTATAATAGTGATTAAGTAGGTTTGGGGCCAGTAATACAGAATGTGAGAGTTAGAAGGAATCTTAGAAGTCATCAAACTTTCCAAACACAAGTGTCCTCTAGAACATTGCTGACAAGTGGTTATTCAACTTTTGCTTCTGGTGAAGGGTTCTGAGGCAGCAAAGTCCTTCCTACCTTCTGAGGTGGTCCCACACACTTTTGGGTAGCTCTAGCATTGTAATCATTAGGACTCTCCTTTATGTTAGGTCTATAAATAGGTCTATGAGGCTCTGCCTTTTCAGAGAGAAAGACAGACATACAGACAGTGACAGAGAGAGAAACAGAGACACACATAGACACATAGACAGAGGCACATGTAGAAAAAGATAGAAACAGACAGACAGACAGAGAAACAGAGCAAAAATCTAACAGCAGGCCTGAATTCTGAGAGGGTAGAAAAATTCTGAGATGTATCCATCCAGCCTCCTTCACTGGGAGCCAATAATTGGGCAGAACAGGGGAAGAGATACATGATAGTTGTATATTTTTTCACCTATAATATATATTATAATATACATAGCATATATATAATGGCAGCAAGAAGCAGAAGTAGGGCTTCTTAGCAATATGGTCCTGGATGAGAATTAAGCCATATGACTCAGATTCCCAGATAAAGGAAAGGACAGTTCTTAGACCCAGTAGCTTAACATCTCAGCTCAATTCAATCCAATCCCCAAAGCATTTATTAAATACTGTTTAGGTGTCAAAAGTACAAAGACTAAACAAAAATAACCCATGCTTTCTAGAAGCTTATATTGTATTGGGGTGATATAACATGAAACAGGTAAGTGGGTACATGATGATTCAAAGAGTGCGAGGAGAACACCAGTAACTAGGGGGATGAAAAACAGATTCGGAAAGAAGGATGCACATGAGCTAAGGCTAAAAGGTGGATGATATGGATAAGCGAAGCATGTGGTGAGTACTAGGAGTTCTTGGACCCCAGAATTTCAGAGGAGTATCCAAAACCCCAACCTTCTAGAGAAGTTTTTGAGATTTTCTTAACTAAGAACCTAACCCGTGGTCCTAAAATTGAAGAAGCTACAGTGAACTCAGCCTTAATACAAAGGAGTAAAAAGCTTGGACGTTGTCTTCTATCGTGATTTAGTTGGATGTCTGATATGAATTGAGGGCATCTCATTAACAACATTTATTTTCTTTCTAAAGAGAGCTAATTCTTTAGGGAAGTTCCATAAAGCTGTGGGCCTCCACACCTCCTCCCTGCCTTGAAATGAAAAGGAGAATCTTTATCAACATTTTGTGAGCTACTGTGAGTTCTTTATGTAATTTATATTTTCAGATGGATGAGAGAGAAGATATCTTATGATATTTGTTGTTACCTTGAGAGTTTATGCAGGAACTGGGCCCTTTTATTCAAATCTATGGAAACCTACATATTCTTTCCTTCTAAGATATTTTTTTTGTAGTGTTATGTAGGACTAACCACAAATAATGCATTTATGACCTTCTGGATCTTCATATTTTCCAGTGTAAATGGAGCAACTAGTAGACAAAAGGCTGGATACAGAGTCAAGATTCTTGAGTGCAAATTACAATTTGTGTTACCCTGGAAAGTAACTTAGCTTCTATTTGCCTCAATCTCCTTATATATAAAATGGGGGATAATAACATTACTTATCTGCTAGAGTTGTTGTGAGTCAAATGAGATTAATAGTTAAGCACTTAGCACAGTTCTTAGTATGAGCTTGATAAATGTTTCTTCTTGTGGTTGACTTATTTTCAGTTGTGCCCAACTCTCTTGGAGTTTTCTTGGCAGAGATGCTGAAATGGTTTGCCATTTCCTTCTCTAGGTAATTTTACAAATGAGGAAACTGAGGTAATCAGAATTAAGTGACTTGACCAGGGTCACACAATTAGTAAATATCTGAGATTGGATTTGAACTCATGGAGGAAGATCAGTCTTCTTGATTCCAAGCCCTGTGCTCTAAACCTTGTGTCACTTAGCTGCCCCAATAAATACTTTATACTTGCTTAATAAATTCCCTTCTAGGGTGATTGTGAGGATCAAATGAGATAATATTTGCAAACTGCTTAGCACAGTGTCTGGCACATGGTAAACACTATATAAATGTTAGCTATTATTTTTATTTTTACTATCTGTAATAATGTCTATCTTCTCACTGAAGTCATTAAGAATCAAAGAATATATTCTTTTGGATGATCTTGTCAAGTGCCTTGTAGCTGTTCTATACATCTTCATTCTCTGCAACAGATGCTGGCACATAAATTACAGTTATTTTCACGGTGGCCTTTCTGAACACACTGAGAGGGAGCCCTCCAAAGCAATATGACTAAGTATTCCATGAAACAACGTTTCTTACTCCCTTTGGGCACACCAGGAAACCAACTCTATCAGCATCTTAATTTGTCTCTTTCGGATGAATCTGTAAGCTGTCTTTCCGCACAGGTGCAACTTCCTAATGTCTCCTGGTTTCTTTGATCATGAGAATGCCCATATTGATATAATTCAGTTCCTTCAGAAGTATAGCAACTTATTTATCACTATACAAAGAAGCTGCAATGTAGAGTACCAATAGTTAAATAAATGTTTATAGATAATTTTAAGATTGCCGCCATCACCGAAAACTCTGTGAAGACTGAAAGTCAATCAGGTTGAATATTTGTTCCATGGCTTTCCACAAGCAAAGAATACATCACTTAGCAGCCAAACTCATGGTAATAAATGTCTTCCTACTGAGTTAATTTAGCCCTTGGACACAAGGTAAAGACTTTTGACAGGATCATACCAGAAGCCTTACTAATTTTATGGAAACTAGCAAAACTTTCCCTCTATTGGGTCAGTGTTCAGAGAATATAGGCTCACCATCACACTACAATGAAGCAATAGATTACGGCTTTTGTAGAAAGTTATAATAGCATCTTTTTTTTTTGATTCATCAGTAGGTCTATAAACATTTATTTGTTTATAGACATTGTGCTAAGCATTAGGGATACAAAAAGAGGCAAGAGATAGTTCCTGTCCTCAAGGAGCTCTCACAAGTTTACAAATTTGTACCGATAAGCTATATTCAGGATAAATAAGAAATAATCAAGAGAGGGGAGACACTAGTATTAAGAAGGATTAGAAAGTGCTTTCTGCAGAAAGTAGAATTTTGATTGAAGTTAAAGGAAGTCAGGGAAGCCAAGAGGTGGAGATGGGAAACAAAGGTATTCCAGGTGTGGGGGACAATCAGAGAAAATGCCAATAATTGAGAGATTTGTCTGTGGAACAGCCAGGAAGCCAGTGTTACTAGATCAAAGGATACATGGAGAAGAGTAAGATATAAGAAGATTGGAGAAGTAGCCTTCTACTTCTAGGTTATAGTTCTAGATTTGTATACCAAAAAGCATTTTGTATTTTTAAATTCTGGAGGTGATAGGGAGCCTCTGCTGCTTATTGAGTTGTATGCATTAGGTAAATCACTTTGGTAGCTGAATGGAGGATAGATTGGAGTGGGGAGAGACTTGAAGCATCAAGACCCACCAATGGCTACTGTAATAGTCCAAGCATAAGGTAATGAGGATCTACACTAGCTAGAGTGATGACAGTGTCCGAGGAGATTTTGCAAAGGCAAAATCGACAGACCTTGACCTTTGGTTGGGGGAAGAGGGTGAGAGATAATGAGGAGTCCAGGATGATTGTGAGCCTGAGGGACCTGGAGGATGGTGCTGCCCTTTGCATGAGTAAGCAATGTAGGAAGGGGAGAGGCTTTTTTTGGGGGGGTGAGATAATGAGTTCTGCTTTGAATATGTTGAGTTAAGATATCTCAAAGGCAATTAAAAAAATTATTTTGTCTGGTAGAGTAATAAATGGCCTTAAGAACTTCTCCATAGGAAAAAACAAAGTTTTATCTTTTACAACTTTGTCTAGGGGAAACATTCTTTTAGAAATCATTGATAACAAATTTTTTCAGCACTTGTGGTTCCTGATATGTTCCTTTACCTATTTTGAGACATTCTTTTTTGGGAAAAAAAATAGAAAAGAAAAATAACTAACAAAAAATACAGTTTAACCCAATAAACCAATAGTTTAAAAAAGTGTAATATTTTCTGTATTGTTCCCATTTTCCCACCTAGACAAAGAAAGGAGGGAAAGGCTTTTTCATATGTTTTCTTTGGGATCTAGCTTGGTCATTCTAATCTTACAACATTCCAACTAAACAATAGTTTTGTGATTATTTTTTTTCTATTTGCATTATTGTAATTATTGTGTTTCCCTGGTTCTGTTTAATTCACTTCATATTAGTTCGGTTTTTCAATGCTTCTCTGTATTCTTCATATCAGTTCTCCAGTAGCATAATGTTTTATTATAGTATTATTATATTATATTTTTATATTTATGTATGTCCCTTTGTTTATCCATTTACCAATCAATGGACAACTACTTTCTTTCCATTTCTTTGCTGCTACCAAAAATGCTGCTTTAAATATTTTAGGATGTATGGGATCCTTCTTTTTAATCATTGACATTTTGGGGGCATATCCCCAGCAGTAGCATCCCTGAATTGAAAATGTATGGACATTTTAATAATTTTCTTTGAATAATTCCAAATTTCTTTCCAGAATGATTAGACCAATTCACAGTTCCATCAAGAGTCTATTAATAATGTGCCCATCTTTACATAGCTCATTCAACAGTGACTATTCTATGGGGAAATTTATTAACCAGACATGGCATAGAGAGGTCATTAAATATAAAATAGACAATTTCAAATATGTAAAACTCAAAAATTTTTGAACAAATAAACTCAATAGATTGGAAATCAAAAGAAAAATATAGATGAGAAAAAACAATGTTTCCATTTAGTATTTCTAATAAACTTCTAACATCAAAAAGCTCTAGGGAATTGTCATAAGTCAATCAGATTTAGAGCAATAATTTCCCAATAGATGAGAATATGAAAAGTTTTCAAAAGGAAAAAACCTCATAAACTATTAGCAATCATATGAAAAATGTTGAAAATCACTACTAATGAGAGAAATGCAATTTAAAACAACCCCAAGATATTACCTATCACCCACCAAGTTAACAAAAAAGGTAAAAAAAAATAGCAAATCATATTCATGAGTCAGCCTGGTAGAGTTGATAGAATGCTGGACTTGGAGCCAGGAAGATATAACTTCAAATCTTGCTTCAGATGCTTATTGTGTGATTCTGGGAAAATCATTTAAATTTTCAAAGCCTGTTTTCTCATCTTTTTTTTTTAGTACTTACCTCACAAGTGTGGTTGAGAAAATCAAAGTAGATAAAGTAAAATCCTTTGCAAATACTGATGATAAGTATCAGTTATTATTATTCTGCTCAGTGTTGGATTCCTAAATTGGCTTAGCAGTTCTGGAAAACAATTTTGAATTACGCAATTATTAAATTCTCCATACTCTTTGACCCAGAGATTCCATTACTGGGACTTGTCCCAAGGATGTTAGTGACAGCTAGAAAAGATCCATATATACAAAATGTTAATAATGGCATTATTTGCAATTAAAAAAAACTGGAAACAAAGTATGACCAATAATTGAGGAATGGGTGAACCAACTGTGTTATGTAAATGCAATGCATTATTACTGCACTAAACCAATGATGGATATGAAGGCTTTGGTGCAACATGAGAAGACTTATGTCACGTGATATGTGCAAAGTAAAAAGTAATACATGTTATATTACACATATGATTATACATATATATATGTATATCCATCCATCCATTCATATATATATGTGGTGTATGTGTATGTCTATAAAATTACTACCACAATGTAAACAATGTACATATAGAGAAGTAACAGAACTTTGATCAAATACAATAGTTAATGCTATCAATGTTAGCTAAGGGATATATACTTTTTTGTGAATTATATTTTAACTTTTTCAGAAACATATTTTCCAGGGGATTTGTTTGGGTGTTGGATATCTGTTGTATGAAAAGAAAATGTGTCAATAACTTAAAAAAAAGAACTCTCTTAAAGTTGACTTGTTATACATGTGTTATAAAATTACTTTATAATATAATTATAGAAATAACTTGGTTCAATAATTCAGTGACTAACTCTGAGGTATCACTTCACACCTCTCAGATTGGCTAAGGTGACAGGAAAAGATAATTATAAATTTTAAAAGGGATGTGGGAAGCCTGGAACACTAATGCATTGTAGGTAGAGTTTTGAACTGATCCAACTATTCTGGAGAGCACTTTTGAACTATATCTAAAAGTCTATAAAACTGCATACCCTTTGATCCAGCAATATCTGTATTGGGTCTGTATCCCAAAGAGATCATGAAAGAGGGAAAAGGACTCACATGTGCAAAAATGCAAAAAGCAGCCCTTTTTGTAGTGGCAAGGAACTGGAAATTGAACGGATGCCCCTCAGTTGGGGAATGGCTGAATAAATTCTAGCATATGAATGTAATAGAATATTATTGTTCTATAAGAAATGATAAGCAGGCTGATTTCAAAAAAGCCTGGATAGATTTACATGTACTGAGACAGAACCAAGAGAGCATTGTATACTGTAACAATGAGATTATATGATGATCAACTGTGATGAACTTGGCTCTTTTCAACAATGAGGTGATCTAAGATAATTTTAATAGACTTGTGATGAAAAGTGTCATTCGTATCCAAAGACAGAATTATGAAGAACAAATATAGTTCAGAGCATTGTATTTTCAACTTCTGTTGTTTGTTTGCTTTTTTTGTTTTTTATCTTGTTTTTTTCCTTTTGATCTGATTTTTTTCTTGTGCAGCACGACAAATGTAGAAATATGTTTAGAAGAATTGCACATATTTAGCCTGTATCTGATTGCTTGCTGTCTTGGGGGAGAAAAAGGGAGAGAGAGAGAGAGGCAAAAAAACTTAAATACAAGGTTTTGCAAAGGTTAATGTTGAAAACTATCTTTGCATGTATTTGGAAAAATAAAATACTATCAAAATAATCCTGTGATTATTGATCAATCAAAGCATAAAAGAGGAAGAAATATGCTCATCATTGTTATAGAAGATAATTTCATGTCTAAATCTACTAGAGTGGATTTTTTTATAGATTTCAAAGAATTCTGATGTTTGTGGAAGGTATTGGATTACATCAGGCTTCAGGATGTCACTGAACCTTCTCAGTGAATTCTCTAGCTACCTAAAAGAGATTGACCTAGTAATTTGTGTAAGGGGAAAAAAAGACAAATGGATGAAAATGATAACTCTCCAAGGAAGCCGATTACTGGGTTAGTCCCCTAAATCTTGGGCAGTGACCATAGATGGACAATGGGTGGGACCAGAATTGACAAGAAAGAGCAGAGTGAATTGGCTTGCTTTTCAGGACATGTTCAGGGCTTTTAGTGAGTTTCAACTGCTTCTATATCACCCCCTCCCACATTTTAAAAAAACACAATATTTTCCTCATGAGGTTATGGGCTGAGAATCATTGGATCATGAACCCTGAAAAATCATATTGTGGGAGAACCTAAAGGATCGTAGACAGATACATACATAGCAAGTACACGTAGGCAGCAGAGAATCACCAGGCTTGTGGGCAAGAAAAGGTATTTAAAAAGGAGCAGGTAGTCATAAAGGGGAGAAAAGGACTCACAGGTGCCAAAATGTGTGTAGCAGCTCTTTTTGTGGTAGCAAAGAATTGGAAAATGAGTAGCTGCTCATCAGTTGGGGAATAAATTGCAGTATATGAAGGTAATGAGTATTACTGTTTTATAAAAAATGACAAGTTGAATTTAGAAAGGCTTGGAAAGATTTACACAGATTGATGTTGAGCAAAACAAGCAGAAGCAGGAATACATTGTACACAACAACAGCAAGATTGTGAATTGATCACCTATGAAAGACCTGGTTCTTCTCAGTAATTCAGTCATCCAAGATAATCCCAGCAGACTTTGGATAGAAAATGTCATTTGCAATGAGGGGGGGGGGAGAATAAACGTAAATCAACACAAGCCATGTTCACTTTTTTCCTATTGTTTTTTTTTCCTCTTGTGGTTTTCTCCTTTTGTTCTAATTTTTCTTTCCCAACATGATTCACAAGTGTGTATTTAAAAAATTAATGTACATGGGGGGGCAGCTAGTGGCACAGTGGATAGAATACCAGCTCTGAAGTCAGGAGGACCTGAGTTCAAATCTGGTCTCACACACTTAACACTTTCTAGCTGTGTGACCCTGGGCAAGTCACTTAACCCCAATTGCCTCAGCAAAAAGCAAAAAAAATTAATGTACATGTATAACCAGAAAAAAATGTAAAAAACATTATTTTACGTGTAACCAGGAAATAATAAAAGATTTTAAAAAAAGGGAGCAGCCTGGTGGCACAGTGCATAGAATACCAACCCTGGAGTTGGGAGGACCTGAGTTCAAACTGACCTTCAAAACTGACAATTTAATCCTGACTGCCTTAAAAAAAAGGAAAAAGAAAAGGCATAAAAGATGCAATCAAGGAAACATATAATGAGAAAAGGAGTTGGGCAAGTCATATAGTGAGAGCACAAGATGACAGATGACAACTGAGGTCTGTATCTGTACCCACCAAATGGAAAACTATGTGGGGGAAGCCCTCCAATGTGCTTGGAAGATTCTTGAAGGAGAATTTATGAGAGGCCATGAACAAGATTAGCAGAAATGGATGTCCTAGTGCTCACCTTGATATCACTGACCCATTGATCAATGCTATTATTATTCTCTTGATGCCCACTAGAAATTTACATTCTAAATGTGTGGATATGAAGGATACCCATACCCAAAGGACATATCTAGAGGCACACAGATCCACTCAGCAATTTTAGGAATGTTTATTGGAGGAAATGGTATTCATGACAGATTTTTATTAATGGGACTTGGGTGAGGGGAGGGGAAAAGTTCACTGTGTATAACAGGGAACTTTTTGGAAAGTCCCATCTCTTTAAGAATACCGTGGCCATGGCATTAAAAAGTGGATTTGTCACAGCAAGTCATGATGACTTTTACACTTTTACTGGATTCTCAGTGACCTTCCGTCCCTCCCTCCCTTGGCTCCCCCTCCCCAAGCCCCTAAATTCTCTATATTCCTCAACTAGCCTCTCACTGTTCTCCTGTTTCCTATGTCCAGGCTCCTATGTTCCAGGCTTGCCGCATTCTCTTCTCTATAAATACCTTATGGCCCAACTCTGGTATTTAGGGTTGGCAGCTGTTGCTGCCAGGAACATGGCCGAGTCTGACAAGAGGCTCCGAACAAGATACACAAATCCCTGGGATGTATGTGTCAGGGTGTTGCTGGTGAATGGGGGAGGGAGGAAATGGGGAAGGGGTATGGGTCAGAAAAATAGGCCTAAGGTGGTGGGTAGGAGGAGGTCCTGGGGAAGAAGGAAGGTATCCGTTCTGAGGCAAGGAATGGGAGGGCTATAGGGTAACTGCTAATTTGGTTACTGATATCAGGCCAGGTCGTTACTCTGAGAATCTGTTGTTTATACCACTCAGAGTATAAACAGTCCAGTCTTGGGTTTGGATAAGGAAAGAGGGAAAGAAGTCCTGGGAGAAAAGTACAAGACTAGAAACTGAGATACAATTTTGTAACAGAAGTGCCACGGTCCATATAGCCAAATGGATTCTAGGGTTCCATCCATTGTGGTCACCTCTGGGTTAGGCTCCTTCATTCTTTGCCTGGTAGAAGAGAGGATCTCTGGTCTTTAGATCTCAGCCTCATCTTAAGCATCCATGGAAAGAGACCCATACCTGCAAACAGTGAAATCTGAGTTCAAATCCAGATTCAGACACTTAGATGCATGACATTGGGCAAGTCACTGAACATCTCCCAGCCTCAGTTTCTTTGTTGTTGTTGTTTTGGGTTTTTTTGGCTGAGGCAATTGGGGTTAAGTGACTTGCCCAGGGTCACACAGCTAGGAAGTATTGTGTCTGAGATCAAATTTGAACTCAGGTCAGGACTGGTGCTCTATCCACTGCCCCACCTAGCTGCCCCCCAAGCCTCATTTTCTTTATCTGTAAAATGGAACTTCATGCAGGGACATCTTCAGTCGTTCTGATCTGTATCTGGCCACTGGACCCAGATGGCTCTGGAGGAAAAAGTGAGGCAGGTGACCTTGCACAGCCCTCCCTCTCTAAATCCAATTCACTTTCATGCCATGGCATCACTTTCATGATATCATGGACAAAGGACAAACAACAACAACAAAATGGGGCTAAAAAGAGCACTTACCTCTTTGTTGTAAAAAACTAACACATTTATATGTACTACACATAAACAGCAGCTATTATTGTTAACCCTTCCAGTTCTCATTCTGAGGAAAGGACAAGGAAATAACAAGTATTCAGCTTTCTGTGGTCAGGAAGAAGGAGGGAGATATTCCCAAGGATCACAGCCCATTTTCCAGGTGGGACCCCCAACTTAGTCCCCACAGAGGGAGAAGATGCAATCAGGGACTTCTGAAAAGGGACCTTGTTACAGAGAGAGTTGGTCCTGATGAAACCCAGAATCAGGGCTGAGGTGCTTCCTCTCATCATGGGTGGATCCCTGCCCCTTCCTTCTGCTGCTCTCTTTTGCTCTGAGAAAGGGGTGCTATAGGGAGAGGAAACTGGCCTGTGATGGAGCTCAGACTCCCGACTGGGATGTTTATGTATGTCTCAGTATGATGGATGTCTCCCTAACCATTTGTCTCCACTCTTTCCTCTCTGTAATAGAGAAGGCTAGCTCCCCCAGCTAAGAATGGGGGGCTGAGTCTAGAGTTTGTTCCACTTTGGTTTCCTTTTCCATCCCAGCGCCTCCATTTCTTCAGCCCGGGGTCCCTGCCTCTGCACTGGAGGAGGCCTCAGTGGGGATGAATTTCGTGTGTGGAGCCCTTTCCCCCCCTCCTTCTCCCCCCCCCCCCCCCGCCCAGCTTTGCCTCTCCTTCCCTCCCCCCACTTAGGGGCCAGGGAACTTTGCTGGCAGGACAGTGGGATCCTGCAGCTGTCAGGAGGAGGGGCGGGTAGGGGGGTTGATGTCAGGAGGGATACAAATAGCCGCCTCTGCGAGGGGCCCTGTCTCCCCCTCAGCACATCCTCACTCCAGCTGTCCAGCCGGCCTGCCAGCCACCATGAGCCAGTCCTACTCCTCCAGCCAGCGCGTGTCCTCCTACCGGCGCACCTTTGGGGGGGCCCCCAGCTTCTCTCTGGGCTCCCCACTGAGCTCGCCCTCCTTCCCCAGGGCGGCCTTCGGCTCCAAAGGCTCCTCCAGCTCCGTGTCCTCCCGCGTGTACCAGGTGTCCCGCAGCTCCGGGGGAGCCGGGGGCTTGGGGGCCTTCCGCAGCAGCCGCCTGGGGGTACCCCGCGCCACCGCTGCCTCTTCTTACGGGGCGGGCGAGCTGCTGGACTTCAACTTGGCCGACGCCGTGAACCAGGAGTTCCTGACCACCCGCACCAATGAGAAGGTGGAACTGCAAGAGCTCAATGACCGCTTCGCCAACTACATCGAGAAGGTGCGCTTCCTGGAGCAGCAGAACGCGGTGCTGGCCGCCGAGGTGAACCGGCTCAAGGGCCGGGAGCCCACGCGTATAGCTGAGCTCTACGAGGAAGAGCTCCGCGAGCTGCGGCGCCAGGTGGAGGTGCTCACCAACCAGCGCGCGCGAGTGGACGTGGAGCGCGACAACCTTTTGGACGACCTCCAGAGGCTCAAGGCCAGGTGACTGCGCCCCGGCTCCCCTTTGCTCCCTGCCCGGGCCCCTGAGGTCACACTAAACCCTGGTGGGAAGGAGACGGGGATTGGGCTGGGGGTGGGGTGGGGCTGGAGCTATGGAATCTTAGGACTCGGGGAATCGGGGATCCTCCCTCGGGGACAGTCACCAGAACGCTGGAGCTACAGGAGAGTCTGGGAGAGGGCTTATTTTATAGAAGGAATGAAGGCCCAGATAGGGCAAAAGACTTTAGAATCAGAATTACAGATTAAAAACTAGGAGACGATCTATTCTTCCCCTTTGTTTTGTAAATAGGTAACCAGATATACCGAGGGGTTAAGTGTTTTGCTCCAAGTCCCACAATTATAAAGGGGCAAAACTGGCTTCAGTGCTTCTGATTCCAAATCATCCCGATTTCCACTAGGCTACACTGTCTCAACTGTCAGTATTTTGTGTCTATCCAACACCGTTCTAGCTTTGCTCTTGGTTCTCCTGTCTCTGGTTGTCTGGGCTTGGCAGGGAGAGGGTCTTAGCCACTCTAGTGTCCTGGAAAGAAAGGGGTGGGGGTGGGGGCAGCCTAGAGAAACTGAGGAACTCCTGCCCTTACCTCGATTTCCCAAGTACTCAAAGCATTTTCAAAGACTTAGAGAATTTTAGAGCTGAAAAGGACCCAGACATCCATGTTGATGGTTGGATATGGAGGTGGGGAGGGAATGAGCTAGGGTACCGGTCAGGTGGAGGATAGTTAGTGGAAAACTTGCTCCTCAGGTCAGGGCTATCCTAAGGGATTTGATCTCAGAACAAGGGGCTTACAGAGGTATGGACAGTGGGGGATTGGGGGGGGGCTCTTTGGTTCTGGGTATTTTGCCCCCTAATCACACTCTACTTCCCAACCCCTGTGACTGGGGAGAGGGAGGAGCCTCCTAGACAAGACCTCCTCCCAATCACTCTGTCCCATTAAGGTGATGTCATTATCAAGACCAGTGAATCAGCTTGAGTTTGGACTAGTCTCCAGATGAAAGAGTCTCCTCAACAGACTTGCTAGCTATTAATGGTTAGTGGTAGCTAGTCCTATGACTTCTGGGGTAGAATTCCCTTCCTTGGCAGTTTAGTACAGTGGAAAGAATATAACAGTTGGAATCAAGGTTCAGGTTCGAGTTCTATATCCATGGCAGGGATGTGACCCTGAGCAAGTCATTTAACCTGTTTGGGCAATTTCTACATCTGTACAATTAGTGGGTGGGACAAGATGCTGTCTAATACAATTGCAAATCTATTCAATCTATGATACCCGTCTGATCTTAGACACCATTTTATCTTATCTTATCTTAGACACCATTTTAAATTGATACACAGCTTCTCAATTCTATTATTGAGTTATTTCATCCTTTGGTGAACCCAAAGCCAACCCTTTCTGCCAATTTATGTCTCATAAGCTTCATGAAGGTGATGTTGGGCAGGTGCCAGTCAGAATATCATAGGCTATATGATCATATATTTAGAGTTAGGAGGGAGCTTGGAGTAACACCCCTCCTTTCAGGTCTAACATTCGGTGATTTTCTGAGCAGCTCCCCCAGGGAAGCTAACAGCTGTGCTGAGTCCCAAAAACCTATATTTTTCCTACCCCCATCCCAGACACTTTAGGAGGCCCTGAAACCCTACAAATTCTTCTCCTTCCTTTTGGGTAGTTCTGGGTATCCCAGTAGTAAAACAAGCATTGACTTTGATGTCAGATAATTTCTAGAATCACTTTGTCTTTGCAGGCCCCAGGTTCCTCATCTGTAAAATGAGGAGTTTGGAGTAAATGATCTCAAAAGCTATTTACTGCTCTAAATCCTTCAATCTCTGAGTCAAACTGTTAGTGCTCTGAGCCAAACTGTTAGTGCTCTGAGCCCAAGGAAATACATTGAGATTGTCCCAGGCTTGAGAATACAGGGTACAAGGTGCATTGAATAAACATTCCCCAGGGTAAGAAGGGGGAAAGAGAAAGAGCTGTAGTCTAAAGAATGTTTTGGAGGTAATATGGAAATTGGGCTGGCCAAGGTGGTAAAGCTAAAAACAACAGGAGTGAGAAGTTTGGGTCTTATATTAGCTTCCCAATTTTCCATTGGTCCTATCTCTAACCCCCTTAGCAGTTTAGCTTAATTCTTTCTCAATGTGGTCCCATCTTTCTCAGATGGGTACGAATCTAGGAGGAGAGTCACTCCTTGGATCCTCCCATTCAGGAAGTGAAAAGAGGGGTTTGGTACCTACTGTCTCTATCCTTACCCATGCCAGCTCCTAAATCCCATCCTCAAGGGAACAAATATAAGAATCGATAGACCCTGGCCCTCACATTGATTAACTTGTGACCTTGGGCAAAAACTTTCCTGACCTTATTTCCTAATCAACAAAATGAAGGCACGCTTGCACAACTTATGTCACAAAATTACCAGAAAGAGAAATATAATGTAGTGGTGGGAGGCAATTTGGGACACTGGAAAGGGGACTGTTTTTTAGAATCCCCTTATTGTTAGTTCTGTTCTCTGTAGTATTTGTTGTTGGACTGGTTCTTCAAATGTTGAACCCTGAGGTTCCTTATCTGTAAAGGAGGGATAATAATATTCATATTATCTACAGAGTTGTGAGAAAAGCCCTTTATAAACCTGAAAATGTCATATAAATGTTAGTTATTTTTAGTCTGTCCCCTCCCTGGTCAGCTCTTCAGCCCTATCCTTCTGTCCCTGTGTCTCATGCCCCCTGAGCCAGGCTGCTTAGGACATGAGTCTCCAGCCCCACCCTTTTTGCCCCATCCATCATTCCCCTGACTATCTGTGTGTTCCATCCAGACTGCAGGAGGAGATCCAGCTGAAGGAAGAAGCTGAGAATAATCTGGCTGCTTTCAGGGCGGTGAGTTGAGTTCCCCTGAGACCCTCCCATCCCTGGCCTGTCTCCATGACCCTGTCTGTTTTCAGACTGACCTTTGCTGGTCACTGTGTCTTGAGCTGTTGTTCTCTTTCTTCTTCCTACCCAACCTCTTGGCCAGGATGTGGATGCAGCCACGCTGGCCCGAATTGACTTGGAGCGCAGAATTGAATCTTTGAATGAAGAGATTGCCTTCCTTAAGAAAGTCCACGAAGAGGTAAGATCTCCTTCCTTTCCCCCAGGGGAGCACTCCCCCAGAGTATCCCAGGGATGTTGGATCTAGGAGAGACTGCTCTGCTGGGGGAAAAACAGAGAGTTTGAGGGAGGAAGGTAAAGTACATAAATCTGACCCCTAGTCCATCTTCTAACTCCTGTAGGAGATCCGTGAACTCCAAGCTCAGCTCCAGGAGCAGCAAGTCCAGGTAGAAATGGATGTGTCTAAGCCAGACCTGACAGCCGCGCTCAGGGACATCCGAGCCCAGTATGAGACCATTGCTGCCAAGAATATTTCTGAAGCTGAGGAATGGTACAAGTCCAAGGTGGGTTGACTTGAGCCCCTCACCCAATCTGCTCCTTGTCTTCCAAGTCCCTTCTCAAAGCTTCTGACTTTGACTAAAGATGGTAGACAGTGGTCTTCACTCAAGGAGAAGGAATCCTTTTTTTTTATTACTCCCCCTGGGCTAGGGTCTTTAGAACCCTTTTCTCCCTCTTCTTGGAGAGTGATGGATACCCTCTGATCCCTGGTGCCCCACAGGTATCTGACCTGACTCAAGCAGCCAACAAGAACAATGACGCACTGAGACAAGCCAAACAGGAGATGATGGAATACCGGCACCAGATCCAATCTTACACCTGTGAGATTGATGCACTTAAAGGCACTGTAAGTACTAGAAAACTGACTTCCATAACACTAACTAGGTGGATGATCTTGGCTGAATCTTTTTACCCCCATTAGCCTTCAGTTTCCTTATCTACAAAATGAGTATGATTATTTTCCCAACTCATCTCATTTGCAAGTCTTAAACCACTAAAGGTATGTGAGTTATTATAATTATGATTCTATGCTACTTTTCCAGCTCCTTTATTCCTTCTATATCATCCCCTTTAAAACACTAAAGTCCCCTTTTCTTTGCTTAGACCAACAGCTCAGAGGCTTACCTATCTATCTCTTATTCCTTTTCTTCCCTGTCATCTCCCCCCAGAAT
Organism: Myrmecobius fasciatus; assembly: GCA_023553655.1. NCBI lineage: Eukaryota > Metazoa > Chordata > Mammalia > Dasyuromorphia > Myrmecobiidae > Myrmecobius > Myrmecobius fasciatus. Next base: position 85,517 of record JAJPUD010005929.1, on the reverse strand, counting down.
GATTCATTGATGAGACAGATGCGGGAGCTGGAGGATCGATTTGCCAGTGAGGCAAATGGCTACCAGGATAACATCGCTCGGCTTGAGGAGGAGATCCGGCACCTAAAGGATGAGATGGCTCGGCACCTACGAGAGTATCAAGACCTACTTAATGTCAAGATGGCATTGGATGTGGAAATCGCTACCTACAGAAAGCTACTGGAGGGCGAGGAGAGCAGGTGGGATAGAACTGGGCTTGCCCTGGGAGTGGAAGGTCAAAGACACCGTTCACTGAGCCTATGGGATGTTTAATTTTGCCCAGGGACAGTGGTGGGAGAGTGAAGTGGGTGAGATCAAGAGACCTAGTTTCTGCCCTGATTATCAGTCTTTTTCAGGGAGTAGAAAGAGGGAAATTAGAGGGAGAAAATAAGAGCAATGAACAGATCGAATCATAGGCTGTCAGAGCTGGAAGTGATTGCCCTCATTCTAGAAAAAGAGGAAACTGAAACTCCGAGGGAGACTACAAGGACTAGGAGTAAGGGAAGAAGAGTTGATCCTGAATGGGATCCAAGCTAAAACCAGGCCAAGGTCACAAACAAGCGCTCACAAAGACAGCTGTTCCAGAAAGGAGAGTGGGGAAAGCAGGAAATGAATCTGAAAGTAAGAGGTTGAAAGTGGATAGTGTTCTTCATGGTGCAAGATCAGGAAAACAGCACAAAGTAGGGAAAGCACAGAGCTGCAGTGACTAATAGTTTGTCTCAGGAGAAATCAGCATGGTTTAGGGGCCTTTTATGAGTGTTTTTCACTGAAGCACTGGACCTGGACACTCAATACTGACAGGCTAATGGAGAAGTAGGGAACTTAAAAAAAAATTTTCATGGTAAAATTATATATAAAATCACAAAATTCAAAAGATTTATAGTATACATAGGACTATGTATATGTGCTTATATTATAAAAAATATAAAAATAGATATGAACTTCTATGATAATAATAATAATACAACATCTTATTTGTTTCTTTGTCTGCTTTTGATCTCTATGGAAATCTTTTCTATCGAGGTCCACTGATTCATTCACTAAAAATAACAGTTGAGTACTATAAAAGTAAAATTTAAAAATAGCTTAATAACAGTAATAATAGTAGCAAGCATAAGGTACTGAGCTAAGCACTTTGTAATTTTAAACTGATTTGATCATGACAAATATCCTGGGAGGTAGGTGTTATTATTATCTTCATTTTACAGATATGGAAACTGAGGCAAATTAAGGTGAAATAACCTGCCCAAGGTCACATAGCTTATAAGTGTTTAAGAGCAAATTTGAATTCAGATTTTCTTGATTCAAGGACCAATGCTCTATATACTGTGGTACTGAACTGCCTTAAGTCTATTTTTAAAGAAAGAAATTAATAATATACTTTTAAGATGAGAACATAAAATTATAATCAACAAATAATTTTATAAATTAGAACCATTGAAGGGATAGAAGATAGGATAGAGAAGAGAGAGAGAGAAAAGTGAAATTAATATTCTCGTCATGGTAGCTGGAAGAGACACAGGGGAACGAGGCACATGTTCACAAATGGAACAATAGTCTAACAGAAAGAGAAGCAGTCAGAGACAGAGGTAAAGAGAGAGAGAAGGAAGGATGCAGAGAAAGTGGGAGAGAGACAGAGAGAGAGAGAGACAGAGAGACAGAGAGAGAGAGAGACAGACAAAGAGACACAGAGAGGAACAGAGAGGGAGAGACAGGGAAAGAAACTTTCAATACTTTTTTATTTTATTTTATTTTTTTTTTTTTTTTTTTGCTGAGGCAATTGAGGTTAAGTGACTTGCTAGGAAGTGTTAAGTGTCTGAGACCAGATTTGAACTCAGGTCCTCCTGACTTTAGGGCTAGTGCTCTATCCACTACACTAACTAGCTGCCCCCTTTCAATGCTTTTTAAAAAAACATTTTTACAATTATAGGAACAAATAGTAAATAGCCAATTAATTCCATGAACTGGATAAAATTAACCTGAGAACTGATTTTGATCCATAGGCTAGAGGTTCTTCACTTTAGTCTAAGATTCCCATTATATTTGCATTTCTGTATAGAAATAGCTGGCTGCTATGAGAATATATGCTGATTTGGTGACAGATGGGTGGTCACGGGGTCAGAGAATGATGGTGGTGATCCCTCCAAGGGTGACAATTCTCCAAGGGTATTTGTCTGTCCACCTCAATCTACCCCCTAGAGCTTTGTTGCTCTTGTCCATAGTTTGGGATTGGCATCCATCCCTTGAACAGTATCCAAAGGTGCTATCTGGAGGGTTCTGTGGGCCCAGAGAGGTAGATGGGAGTGTAGGAGAAAGTGCCTTTACATCACTTCCTAGATCTCAGTTTCTTTGTTTGTTAAATGAGGCTGTTGTATTAGATGTTCTCCAAGGTCCTTTCTAGTGCTTCAGGGAGGAAGAGAAAACTTGTTCTGGGAGGAGGGAGAACCAGTGTTATGGGAAAGAGAGGAGAAAGAGAATTTCCTGCTGTTTTCTCCTCAGGATCAACCTCCCTATCCAGAGCTTCTCCGCCCTCAACTTCAGAGGTGAGTGTGTGTTAATCAGGGGAGCAGCCCAAAGCTGGGCTGAGTACTATGCTGGAGCATAAGGTGTTGTGGGAGGTGATAGGGGCTCTGTGTGTGTGTGTGTGTGTGTGTGTGTGTGTGTGTGTGTAGGGGGGACAACAATGAGAAAGAGGGGGAGGATGGAGCTGTAGAGATGGAGACAGAGCAGGGAAGGCACTGTGTGGATAGGAGCCAAGGGAAGAGAAGATTCTTGGGATCTGGTAAGTAGGAGCAGAGAGAAATGTGCCAGTGGGCACATATGGAATGGAGGTCTGACCCCATTATCCCTGGTTCACTAGTTTGCCAGTCCTTTCGGTGTGTGATTTAGGAGTGTTAGGAAGCTGATGTACTTGGTCAGTGCCACAAACCCTAAAGGGACTGGAGATCTGAAGTAGAATTAGGGCAGACTCATGAATATATAAAATAACCTCATCTTTGTAAAGCACTTTGTACTTTCCACGTTTCTTTCTTCTATGACACCCTATTAGATCATCACAACAACCTTGTGAGGTAGGTAGGGAAGATAGGAGTTTTTCCCATTTGAGAGATAAGAAGACTGAGGTACACAGAGGCTAAGTAATTTGCTTAAGTCACACAACTAATTAGGGACAGACACATGGCTCACTTTCCTTTCTGGGAGAGCAAGGGTCTCCCTCTGTGGGCTCCCCAAGGGAATGTGGAAGGGTTGGGCTCCTGGGAGAGGGGGAGGTCCCAGGAGTTCAAGATTGGCTAGCACTCACAGAGGGAATGAGATGAGAGGGGACAGCTTGAGCTGACTCATTCCCTTGGGGGTTCCCCTGACTTTCAGGACCGGCCTCAGCCTGGAGCCACTCTTGGCCACAGGTGTGAGTCACCAGGTTGTCTTGGGAGCCCAACCACTCTGAGACCCAAGGCTCATCCAAATGTATCCGATAGGATTAACTGGCAGACTGGACCCAGTCCGGAATGGGTGCTGACAAGGGTGGGTTGGCGTTTAATAGAAGCTGGCTGACTAGGGGATAAGGAGAAGGACCCTGGGGGTATCAGATTTTGGGAACTTGAGCCAAGTTGATTTTATGTGTGATGTTACAGAGACAAGCCCTGAACAGAGAGGCTCTGAGGTACATACCAAGAAGACAGTGATGATCAAGACCATTGAGACCCGAGATGGGGAAGTGAGTATGATCCTTGGTTCTCCATCCCTTTCAGCCTGAGAGGATGGAGGGGAAGGTGGCAGAGTGGGGGTGGCCAGCTGGACCTGGTCCAGATGCCAGTTGCTTAGGTCATAGCGGGCTTATTCTTGGGGGTCTCCTTTGCTGAGGGACTGGAGATGCCAGGGCTTTGGTTTAGCCCAATTAGAGGGATTGGGGGAGGAGGGAATGGGAGATGAACTGAGTGAGACTCTTCCCCACAGGTTGTCAGTGAGGCTACGCAACAGCAACATGAGGTGCTCTAAAAGCAGAGAATCTACCGGAGGCACCCCCCACAGCCCAAGACTGCCTCCCATTATGCTACCACCTTGAAACCAGCTTCCACTGATTCTGAGACTCCCCGAAGGCTTTCTCCTCACTCCACTGAGCAGCCTTCCTCACCAGCCATTCCTTCCTCACAGCCAGGTCCCTGCCAAGTCCTCCCACGGCCCCCTGCCCAGCCCTGAGTGTCCGCAGTCCCCTGTGTTGAAGTGAAGTCTTAGATTTGTTGGAGCCCACAGTGAGATGTTTGCCTTACTTTGGCCCTCTGCCCTATACCCTCCCACTCCTACTCCTGTGGAGAGAGGCAGCAGAGGCACTATCTGCCCCTTTGACGCAGGGGTCTGTCCTGCTCCAGTTAGTGCCCTGGAATGGGACGGGAGCAGGGGGAGGGCAGAGAGCCTTTTTCCCTTTCCTTCTGCTTCCTTGATCTTCTTAACTGCCTTCCTAGCCAAGTTCAAGTTTTTGAGTAGAATACTCTGACTTGGAACAATTATAAATGTCCTTTGACCTTTTTCCTCCCATTAGTCTCTGGTGAGGAGACAGATCACCCTCAGGAAGCCAGTGGTATAACTGGGGGATTGGACCCCTGCTGGGTGGGTGGTTGGGGATAGCCAGTGTCCTTTCCTTATTCTCCCACCCCTGCCCTAAGGTGGCCCTGGGGAGAGTAGGCGCTGCAAGAAAGAACCCTGAAGGTGCTGGATGTGGGAGCAGGAGATAGAGAATGAGAGAGGGGGTGGGAGATGCTGAAGAGGAGAGAAGACAGAGTCAGAGAGTGATTTTGGGCTGGTGGGCAGGGGAGGAGCCCATCACTCCCTTGTCCTCCCCTGCCTGGGGCGCCTCCTGGGCAGTAACAATAAAAACAGAGCACATGTCTAACACAGACTACTGGTTAGCTTTTCTTTCTTGCTGTCTTTCACTGTTATCTCCTGGTATATGGACCATGTAGCATCCCCTAAACTTTTCAACCCCTCCCAATTTAGCACCTCTTACAACTCTGAGCATTTGCTTATTTCCACTTTGGCTTTTATTTGGATCTCTAAAAACATCCATGACCCTTTTCCCTCCCACCCCAACACTCCCTTAACCTCTTCAGGTCAGCAAACATTTAATAAGTGCTTAAAATTGTGTGCCAGGCACTGTGTTAAATGTGCAGAATACAAAGAAAGGAAAAAAAAACATGGGAGGGAGGGGAATGTGCAAATAACTGCAAAATATATACAATATAAATGTAAGGTAATATTACAGGAAGAACAGCAGTAGATAGAGTGCCAGAATTGAGTTAGAGTGACAGACACTAGCTGTGTGATCCTAGGCAAGTCACTTAGCCCAGTCTTCCTCAGTTTCCTTATCTTGAAATGAGTGGGAGAAGGAAATGGCAGCCACTCTAGTATCTCTTCCAAGAAAACCCCAGATGGGGTCATGAAGTGTCCAATACAACTAAATAATTAACGACAACGACAAGACATTAACAATATGACAGGGAAGGAATGAGTGAGGTGAGAGGAGGAGACAGAGAAAGGCCTCCTGGAGAAGGCGATCTTTGAGTTGATTCTTTAAAAAAAATTTTTTTATTAAAGCTTTTTATTTGCACAACACATGCATGGGTAATTTTTCAACATTGACCTTTACAAAGCTTTTTGTTACAAATTTTTCCCTCCTTCCCCTCACCCCTTCCCCTAGATGGCAGGTAGTCTAATACATGCTAATTATGTTAAAATATATGATAAATCCAATATATGTATACATATTTATACAGTTATCTTGCTGCACAAGAAAAATTGGATCTAGAAATAAAAAAAACCTGAGAAGGAAAACAAAATGCAAGCAAACATCAATAGAAAGTGTGAAAATGCTATGTTGAGGTCCACTCTCAGTTCCCATGGTCCTCTCCTTGGGTGTAGATGACTTTCTTCATCACTGAAAAATTGGAACTGGTTTGAATCATCTCATTCTTGAAGAGAGCCACATCCATCAGAATTGATCATGGTATAGTCTTGATGTTGCCGTGCATAATGATCCTTGAGTTGATTCTTGAAGGAAGCCAGGAAGATGAGGAAGAAGAACATTCCAGGCATGAAAATGTGTTAGTTTGTACATGTGTATTGTAGAGTGTGTGTGTGTGGGGGGGGGAGGGCTTGTGGTAGCATCTGGGTGACCCTTAGTTATTTCTATCATTTCATCACGGTTTATTTCCCATTTCAGTTTCAATCAATCTAGATGGGAGAGAGAAGGAGGGCCTTCAATGAAAAAGAGGTTCAGTCAGGGGAAGGTGAAATCTGTCCAAGGTCTGAGTATGGCTTACCCCACTACTCTGGATGTTTCCCTCCATCTGCAGAAAAGAATGACCACCTGCAGAAGCGAGGATAGGGTTGGACAAGGAAAATCCCTCCAAGGGACATTTTCAAGAAATAGTACTTTCTGAATAAGGTAGGGAAAGGCTTCTTATTTTCCTCACACTAGACCTTATATTTGGTGGAGAAAATGGGTTTGATAAGGAGAAAAGGAGTCTGGCTATCAGAGTGGACACAATTCCATTGAAATAAAATAGTATTTGTAAAGCACTTAGCACAGGTATTAATAAATAAATGCTTATTCCCTAGCTTTGCTTCTGTGGAAGTGGAATCCTGAGGCTAAGTGAATACATTCACTTGCAGCATGTTGTTCAATGAACTAACATATATTGAGTCAGAGGAGAGATGGAGATGTCTATCACAGATGTTATGAAGATAGAAATGAGAGGTCTTGGTAACAGATCAGATATGGGCAAGGAGAGAGAATGAGGAGTTGAGGATGGAATCTAGGTTGTGAGCCTGGGTGATTGGGTGTATGATGTTACTACTGACAAAAAGGGAAATATGGAAGATCAGAGGAGGTAAAGATCATGAGTTCAGTTTTGGACATAGTGAATTTAAGTTTGAGATGTGTGAAAGACAGTTGGAGATGGGAAGTCAGAGGTATGGGGCAAGTTTAGGGCTGAAAAAGTAGATCTGAGAGTCATCTGAACCAAAATAATAATTGGAACCATGGGAGCTGATATCACTATCACTGTGTGTGTGTGTGTGTGTGTGTGTGTGTTTATGTGTGAGTGCAGGAGTCCCTGTGGTTCATGATCTAGTGGCAACTTAGCTTCCTCAAAGGATCAGCATCCCTTCTTTCCCAAGAAAGAATAATGTTGGGCAAAGTGGTTACTTTTGAGTATGGTGGTAATAAAAAGTCCTGAAACCAAACAATTCAGGATCAATTAAATGAAACTCTATTAAGCATCTCCGTGTGCAAAGTTCTTGTGTTGGGTATTGAAGACACAAATGGAAGAACAGAGTCTTCCTTCAAGGATCTTATATTCTCCTGAATAAACACAATATACCCTGTATATGGATAAATCAATAAAAGATAATTTAAAGTGTGTTAATCATTAGGGGTACTAGAAGAAGTCTTCCTCCTTCAATGAGGGAGAAATGCAGTCAGGGGAAAGTCTGAACTGACCTACGTTCCATAGAATAGTACCTCCATAGGAGTACCAACTTGAGCTGGAACTTGAAGGAGCTAGATTCTAAGAGGTGGCAAAAAAATAAAGGCAGGAAATGGAAGGCCAAGTCCAAGGAAGAACAAATAAGCTATATAGATGGAGCATAGAATGTACAAGCAGGAGGAAACTGCTCAGAAAGATCAGGCTGTGAAGGGGTTTAAATTCTAGGCTGAGGCATTTGTATTTTATTCTAGAGGCAAAGGGAATCACTTAGGGGTCAAATCTGTGCTTTAGAAAAATTATTGTTGGATTGGATAAGAGAAAGACTGTAAGTAAGGTGACCAATCAGGTCCTACTGCATTAAGTCAAGTGAGAAGTAATGAGGGTCTGAATTTAGGGTGGTAACTGTGTGAATGGAGAGAAGGCAACAGATGGTGCAGTGGATAAAGCATTATTGTTAAGGTCAGGACGACCTGAATTCAAATCTAGCCTCAGACCCTTACTGTGTGACCTGAACAAGTCACTTAACCCTGATTTCCAGAGAGAGAGAGACAGACAGAGAGAGAGAGAGAGAGAGAGAGAGAGAGAGAGAGACAGAGAGACAGAGAGAGAGACAGAGAGAGAGACAGAGAGAGAGACAGAGACAAAAAGAGAGGGAAAAACAGAGAGAGAGAGAAACACACAGAGAGAGACACAGAGAGACACAGAGAGAGATAGAGACAGAGACAGGAAAAAACAGGGAAAAACAGAGTGGGGGGGTGGTCTGGTGTCAATCCCAATGATATTAAGTGCTACTATGTATACAAACATGGAGTGAGGAGGACCTGAATCCAAATTTGACCTAAGATACTTACTAGCTGTGTGACCCAAGCAAGTTACTTAAGCCTGTGTGCCTCAGTTTCTTCATCTGCCAGAGGAAATGGCAAACAATTTCATTGTCTGCCAAGAAAACCCCAAATTGGGTCATGAAAAGTCACACAAGACTGAAAATGACTGAAGAATAGCAATACAGATCAGCCACTGGGCTATGTATGTACTCAGAAGGCAGAAAAAAGTAAAAACTGTTCCTGTTCTCAAAGAACTCAAGTGTAATGGGGAGACAACATGCAAATGTCCATGAAAAAACAAGGTATATACAAAATAAATTGGAGATAATCAACAGAAGGAAGGCAATAGGACTAACAGGAAAATCTTGGAAAAAGTGGGATTTTAGATGAGACTTGAAGAAAGCCAGGAGCAAGAGATAAAGAGGAAGAGAATTCTAGATTTAGGAAATATTAAGTGAAAATACCTTGGGAGTTGAGAAATGAGTGTGAAAAACCTTTGGTCAATGTCACTGGGTCAAAGAGTCTCACAAATCTAAAATTAAGAAGATTCAGCAGTTAATTGGCTACAGGTCCTAGGAGAGGGAAAAATTCAATAGGATCCTGAAGCTTGAGAGACTTGGTAACTAAAAGATGGCAGTACTTTTAACAGAAATAGGAGGAGGGAATGATTTAAGGTGTCAGTGTGTGGGACAGGAGACTCACGTAATGTGAATGAGAGCCTAGTCCTATATAAAACCCAAATCAGTTCCAGAGAACGCAAAATGAAGTGAGAGCAGAAGCCTCAAAGATTATCAGAGCCCATGCTCCTTGATTTACCTGTCCCCATTCATTTTTGGCAACTAAGCAATGACTTAAAAAAACAACTTTCAGGAAAGGAAATACTTAGTAAATGACATTAAAAACAAAAACGAAATCTGAATTTGTCATCCCATAAACTGAATTCAATCATACCAACCTCCAGACAAAGCCTGTTCATAATGAGGGGGCTGAAGATGATCTCTAAAAGTCCCTTCTAAATATAAATTCGCTACCTTTTTGACTCTCTCTCCCAATCCCCCAATCCAGGCAGCTTTTGATGTTCATTTTAGTTTGGATTCCATTTGTAAGCCAATGTGAGCTATCCAATAAAATTTCCTACCTGAAACAAGATTCTGCTTCCCATCCTCAACATGTGCTCATCCATCTAAGTTTCTACTTAAACACTTCCAGTAACTGGGAGCTCAGCATCTCATAAGGCAACCTGGTTGATTTTCAGAGAACTCAAAATATTCAGAATTCATTCTCCCTTTACTCTCCCTCCCACCCCACCCCTATTTTTTAATCATTGAAACTCCCTTCACTGTACTCCAACACCCCTCAACAAATTTCCCCAGAGAGGTCTAATCAGCAGAAGCCTAACTTACACGGAGAGGAAGTGAGCCACTGCTTGATTGATGAATCCGAACCACCCCGCCTCCCATTTTTATAAAGCATCATACCCCTTGCCCCAAATGCCCAAATACTGTCTGACTTAGGTATCCAGCCCAGAGATCTTCTGTGATCAAAATGGATGTGGCTTGGGCTAGCCTCAAGGTTTCTCAAGTGCCTCTCCATTCTATCCCACAAATAAATTCCCCTCCCGGACAAGGAATTCCCCATTTTGACCCTGGGGCCACTCCTGAGATTTAGTTTAGGAAAAGGTCTTGGAGGAACATACCTATCTGTCACCCACAAGGCAGGAAAGAGTGTCAGTATGTGTTCTCTCAGCTTAGGCAGCAAGCCCAAGAACAACGTGGGGTATAGGCAGAGGGACACATGAGGGAATCTTTATTAGGCTGCACAGAACAGCCTGTCCTGAGGGAGAGCAGCCAGAGATCCATTCCTGGAGTGTCTTCTGTTCAGCTACAGATGGGAGAATGTTTACTCCAGCAGGGGGTGCCAGTCACGAAGAAACTCATCTATTGGTGGGGGCTCGAGCATTAAATCTCATACAATACATACCCAGGACACAGACACATAGAGAAATGGGAACACAGTTGCATAGAGACTGACAGAGGAATGCATGCACAGGATTTCTCTCCTCTTTCCTTCCTACAATTCCTGTGTCCTTTATATATGAGATAGCACTCTAGATACACAATAATTAGTTGATTCTCTCTCTCTCTCTCTCTCTCTCTCTCTCTCTCTCTCTCTCTCTCTGTCTCTCTATCTCTATCTCTCTATCTCTGTCTCTCTGTCTCTCTCTCTCTCTCTCTGTGTCTGTCTCTCTGTGTCTCTGTTTTTCTCCCTCTCCCTCTTTCTCTCCCTCTTCTTCTCTGTCTCCTTCTCCCTCTCCTCCCTTTTCCTCCCTCCCTACTTTTCAGTCCCTCCATCTCCACTTCTTTCTCTCTGTCTCTCTCTCTTTCTTTGCCACCTATCTTATCCCCTACCTTACATATCACACACACACACACACACACACACACACACACACACACACACACCCTGAGTTGGAAGCCATCTTGGTCCATACTTAAAAATCCTTTCTACATCACCCCTCTTCCCTTTCCAGCTACTTTTTTTTGTATTACCTTCCCCCATTAAATTGTAAGCTCCTTGAGGGTAGGAACTTTTTTTTTTCTTATTTGTATCTCCAGAAATTAGCCCTGTAACATAGCAGGCATTTAATAAATGTTTTGAATTGAAGTGAAGTGGCAAAGCAGCCTCTAAATTAAGTCCTCTAGAGAGGAGAAACATTTTCTTCCTTTTTTAGGGTAATAGGAAGTTTTTCGTGATACTGAAACGGAAGTTGTTCCCCCTCAGCTTTTTCTTATGGCTATTTGCTCTGCCCTCCAGAACCCATTAGAATCAATCTTATCCCTCTTTCAGAGGTCACCTGTCACCTGTTCAAGAATTTGAATTATCCCTGTAACTCTTCTCCAGCTAAACATGCAGGCGACAACCTAACTGCAATAACTGATTTTCCTGTGCTGTTTTCTAGGTTCTCATTTTCACAAGGATCCATTCAATTAGCATTTTTTAAGGACCTTCTATGTGCTGAGTATGAAAATGAAATAGTGCCTGCCCTTAAGGAGCTTATGTTCTTCTTCATATGGTAAATTCTATTCATTAAATGCAACATTAGTGTACAGATAATACCTTTGTTAATCTTTGTATTGCTTTGGTTGCTGATTAAACTATACTTTGCTTGTTAGTATTTAACAGATATTTGTTGAATAAGTGATTCAATGAATGTGAATGAACAAATCTATTAAGTTGGTAAGGAAGATTGTATTATGCCCATTTTGCTGATAAAGCTGAGGTTAACTAGGAAACCCAGGATTTTACAGTCAGTAATTATCCCTTCTTTTTTTTAAACAATGTTTTATTTTTCCCGATTACATATAAAAGTAATTTTAAACATTCATTTTTTGTAAATGTTGAGTTCCAAATTCTCTCCCTCTGTCCTTCCTCCTTCCCTGAGATCGTAAGCAATTTGATATAGGTTATACATGTGCAATCATGCAAAACATTTCCATATTAGTCATGTTGTAGAGTCATGTAGGTCATGTAATTGATCAAACTAAGCCTTTCCTGACCTCAATATAATTGTTCTCTTTTTAACTGCTTTCTACTGCATCGTGGTAATTAGGAGTGCCATAATATACAAAGTGTTGGGCATGGGGTCAGAAAAATCTGTGTTCAAAAAGCTAGTAAGCTGTGTAACCCTAGACAACTCACTTCACCGCTACCTGCATCAGTTTCCTAATTTGTAAAATGAGGATAATAATATCGATCTCCCTGCCAGAATTTATCATATGAAGAACATAAGCTCCATAAGGGCAGGCACTATTTCATTTTTGTACTCAACACATAGTAAGTTCTTAGTAAAAGCTAATTGAATGATCCTTGTGAAAATGAAAAAAGCGTAATCTGTAACTTAGAAAGCATTAAATGAGATAATAATTGTTAGGTGCCTCGTATATAGTAGGTATGTAATAAATACTCCCTTCCTTCCTGTGAACCAGAGAATTTAGAGGTATTCTTATACCCGTTAGCCTAGGAGAAGAACTCTAGGATTTGAGGAACATTCTATTCCCTGTCCTCCTTTCCTTGAGGTTTTTCTTACTCCACAGAACCAACAACTTTAGTCAGCCTATCAAGGTTTTTGTTCTATAATATATAGACAGGGAGGATGAAGAAAGAAGTTGGAATTTGTAGGATGGGGAGTCTGGGCTTGGGATCCCCTAACCAACTGAGGGGAAATAGGGAGGAAAGAGGCCAAGGTCCTGAGATTCTGAACCCATAGCATTAGCTTGGGTGTATAGGTGAGAAAAATGAAGTGAGGTTATTGGCTAGGTTAAAGATGTAGGACCAGGAAGAAGATGGGGGAGACAGGGAGATTCTATTCTGCCTTAGTCAGACCTTATCTAGAATATTATGTTCAATTTGGGGTGACACATTTTAGTAATAACATTGACTAATTGGAAATGGACCAAAGCAAAAAAGACCAGAGAGTTGAGGGGCCCAAAGACCATTGTTACAATGATTGGCTGAAAGAAGTGAGAATGTTTTTCTCAGAGAAGAGGAGACTTAGGGCAAACTTGACTGCTTATATTTAAGTACTTAAAGGGTTGTTATATAGAAGAAAGAAGAGACTTGTTATTATGCTTGGACATGAAGGGCAACGAGGGTCAATGACGGGAAGTTTCAGACAATTAGATTTTAGCTCTATATAAGGAGAAAATTCTCAACGGTTAGAGCTGTCCATTGTAGGGTGGTGGTCAGAATCACCATTGCCTCATCATCATCATCATCACCTTCCTCCTCCTCACAACTGATACAGAGCACTTTAAGGTCCACAAAATATTTCATATACAATATCTCATTTAGTTTTCACAACAAACTTATGAAATAGAAACTGTGTATAGGTAGTGAGCTCCCTGTCATGAAGAGGTCTTCAAATTAGAGTTTAGATGACTCCTTATTGTGAATGCAGTTGAGAGAGTTCTTGTTTTGGGTGAAAGTTGGACTACCTGGTCTCCAAGCCCCCTTCTGATGCTAGAGAGTCTGTTTTTCTTTCTCTTTTCTATTTTTTTTTGAGTCTGTTTTTCTTACCATTTGTCTGCTCAGCTCTTCCTTTACTCCCCCCCCTCCACCTTTCTCTTGTCCCCTCTTCCCCACCACATTCCTTTCCTTTTCTTTCTACAGTTTACATCAGGCTTAAGGGAGGAGGATAGAATGGGACTCAGATAATAATCCTCTTCTCTGAGGGTGTACGATGGGGTGGGGGATTGGAGGCTGGTATGGGAGAGGCTTCATAAACAAGAGAGTTAATGATTAACATGAAATCTCTGAGTAAAGGAGAGTGTGGGGGTGAAGGCTGGAAGAAGGATAGGAGAAGGGGCCCTGTCCATATTCCCACTTCTGCTGCCCCCTCCCTTTGCTATTACACAGGCAACCCGAGCTGGGGTCCTAAAAATAGCCCCCAGTCGAGGCGTAGCCACCAGCCGCCCCGGTGACCTTCTGGGTGGCACAGGCCGGCAGGAGACAGGGCTGCTCAGGCCCACGGGGGACTCCTCCTTCAGGGTTCTATTCCACCTAGGTGCTCCTGTGGGCTCCAGGGTCTCCCAGCCCTCACCCCCTCTGCAGCAGCCATGCAGAAAGCCCGGGGGACCCGGGGAGAGCCTGTCAGCCCAAGGGCACCCCCTAGCCCAGGTGTGCCCCCAAAGAGGGCCAAGGTGGGGACTGGGGCTGGAGCTAGGACTGGGGCTGGAACTGGGGCCCGGGGAACAACAACGGGGGCCCCAGTCTTCCTTCGGCAGCTGAAGAACACAGCCGTTTTCTCTGGCCGGGATGTGAGGCTGCAGGTGGTGGTGAGTGGGACACCCCAGCCTGTCCTCAGTTGGTTCCGAGATGGGGATCCCCTTCCTGACCCATATCCGGACCCCAGCTGCCTCTGGCTCCGTGGCTGCAGGGCCCAGGATGCAGGAGCATACACCTGTACCGCCAAGAATGAGCAGGGAGAAACCTCCTCTACCGGGGTGCTGACTGTGCTGGAGGTGGAAGGTAATGGTACGGATGGGGGGGGGAGGCAGGCAGAGAGCAGGAAGAGATGGGTGAATAGCAGGCAGGGTGACGCTGGAGGAAAGGAAGACTGCCGAACCAGAGATGAGAGCCTGGGGGCCTCTGAAAAAGGCAACCCCTCCCACAGCCTCCACGGCACCCCTGAGTTACCTTCTTTTTTTCCCTCTTCTTTCCTTCCTGTTTGGGCCAGGTGTCTGACAGGGAAGGATAGCGTGCAGAATGTAGATGGAAAGAGAGGTCTCTCCTTCTGTAGAGTCAGAGGGCTAATGAGAAAAGTTGGTTCTGGGCAACAGGAAAATCTGGGTTTTAGTCCAGTCTCAGTCACTAACTGGCTGCATAATCACAGCCAAGTCACATTTTGGGTCTCAGTTTCCTTATTTGTTAAATGAAGGAGTTGGAATCAGATCCCTTGCTAGCTCTAGCCTTCGAAACCTTAGGTTCATCTCTCTGAATCTCAGTTTCCTGAGTGGGTGATCAAAGACCATTTCATTTTGTGTTCATTGTCCAAGGAGCCAGAAATAATTTTAAAGGCAAGAACATATACCTAGTCTCCTTTCTTGGGGCCTCAGGCAGATGCCTTGAGAGGGACCCTGTTTTAATCTAAGAATCCTATCGTGAGAGTCTCATTGAACCAGTTTCCCTTAGCCCTTCTTCAGCTTTTTTATCTTATTTTTATTTTTAAACTGGAAAGTGTGTGTGCATGGAGAGGGCAGGAGTTAGGGTGGAGGGACAGTTGTTCAATGTCTCACAATTTATGGATATTAGTGTGGTCTGAGCCCAGCCGCCAGATGGTGGGATGGGGAGGTTAAGGGAGGCTGATGAGATTCAAGTCAAGAAAGGGTATTTGGGTAAAAGATCAAATTAGGTTAATGTTAGATTTGAAGTTTCTGTGGGCATTTGGAGAGATAAGATATAAAAGAATGGTGGAACTGGAGGAAGGGGACAAAGTAGGAATAAATCCAGAAAGAATGGGGAGGGGGGCTTCTGTGAGATGGTATCAGAGACCAGTCAGCTACAGTCCCTGGTCTGATGGCTGTAGGAGACAAAAAGTCAGGGAGTATGAGGAAGGGGTGTTAGGGTGCTCAGGAAGTATAATAGACTTCTGTGTGTGTAGGTGTGTGGGTGTGTGATGAAGGGGTATTAGGGTGCTCAGGAAGTAAAATGGACTACTGTGTGTGTGTATGTGTGTGTGAGGAAGGGTGTTAGGGTGCTCAGGAGATATAACAGACTATTATGTGTGTTTGTGAGGAAGGGGTATCAGGGTGCTCAGGAGGTATAATGGACTATTCTGTGTGTGTATGTGTGTGTGAGAAAGGCATATTAGGGTGTTCAGGAAGCATGACTAT
>JAJPUD010005929.1:36295-64110 GCA_023553655.1 Myrmecobius fasciatus | reverse complement strand
AGAGAGAGAGAGAGAGAGAGAGAGAGAGAGAGAGAGAGAGAGAGAGATTTGAGGAATAAGTATTTCAGATATAAGATAATGGTGCTTCCATGGATTCAGAGGCCCTCAGAATAGTGACTTGGATGTGCTTACTTTATGCAGTGTTGTGTTTGGTATGGCAATAACTCTGTGTGTGTATGTGTGTGTGTATTTGTGTGTGTACCTAGCTGTTCCAGCATACGGGTGTGAGTACTGGGATATGTCTGTATAGGTCAAGGATAGAGTATAATTGAGGAAGAAGGGGTTGGTGGGAAGAAAAAAAAAACATATACCTGGACCTTATTATTCTGTGTATAATAGGAACATTTAGAAAAATCCAGAGAGAGGAGAGACTAGTTGTCAGCAGTGTGAGATTCTGCTCCCAGGTTCCCCCACTAAGTCCCTGCAGGGGACTCCTCATTCGTCCATCTCTGGGAACTAGGAAGCCCAATTTCCCCCCTCTACCCCATCTGCCCCATCATGCCCTGCCCCACAGACGCTCTGATAACAGTCTGTCGATGTCTCTCTCCTGCTGCTCCTATGGAAGCGAAGTTTTCCGCTCCTGCAGAAAGCAAAGTTACGGTAGGAAACGGATCCCTGCCCTGCCCTTCTCCTCCTCGGTCCTTCCTGAGGGTTCCTGGCCTCATGGCCTGGCCCCAACACCATTTGCTGGTCTGGGGTGGAGGATGGGGCTAGCCCTGTAAGTTGGTGGCTTTCCCTGAGAGTAAGGTGTGACAGTGACTGCCATTTTTTCTTGGGATGAAGTTCCTTTCTGCTGAATCTGAGTCCCTTAAGACCTGGGACAGTGTTGGCTCTGTAGAAAGGGACAAGGAGAACAGCAGGCAGGGGTATAGTGGGGAATCAGCCCTGGGCTCCTTTAGGTGGTTGGGAGTGCTGTCAAAGGGACTCTGGAGGAAGGTGGTGGTAGTAGGGATGAGGAGGAACTAGGAGCCCAGAGGGGTGATGGGGAGAACTTTGGGAATGGAGGAGCAGGCGAGGAGCTGGGAGCTAGGGGGCCTGGCTGATGAGGCAATGGAACTGTGTTGGGGTCAACATCAGGAAAAGGGAAATACTTCAGGAGAAGCAGAGGAGGCGGTACTTGTGGGTGGCAGAGAGGGGCTTTGTCCATGAAGGTCCCTTCTTCCCTAGACTCGGAGACTGGTGAAGATGATATCAGTGATGCTCAAGAGACACAGCGCCTGGAACTACAAGATGATGGGGCCTTCAGCACTCCCACAGGTGGGTCTTTCTTAGAGAACTGGGCCAGGGGGAACACTTCCAGGAAAAGTGGCTTGTACCCTCGTAACCTCTGAGCTCATGACTTTTCCTCTTCCTAGGGGGTTCCAACACCCTGGTGGGTTCCTCCCTTGACACCCCTCCAACCTCCGTGACGGGTACCTCTGAGGAGCAGGCGAGCTGGTGGGGCAGCGGGCAGACGGTGTTGGAGCAGGAGGCGGGCGGCAGCGGTGGTGGCGGTAGTTCCCGCCGGCTCCCAGGCAGCCCAAGGCAAGCACAGGCAGCCGGGGCCGGGGCCGGGCCGCGGCACCTGGGGGTGGAGCCGCTGGTGCGGGCATCTCGTGCTAATCTGGTGGGCACAAGCTGGGGGTCAGAGGATAGCCTTTCGGTGGCCAGTGACCTGTACGGCAGCGCATTCAGCCTGTACAGAGGACGAGCCCTCTCCACACACGTGTAAGTAATGGCCTTGGATGGCCCTGCTGCACCTCCACTTCTCCACATTTCCCTGCACTGCCCCCGTCACTGGCCCATTTTTTCCTTCACTGCTCCATCTTTCTGTGATTGACCCATTTCCCCTCCATTGCCCTATCTTCCCCTCATCCACCCCCTCTACACAATTTTTGCCCCATCCCACCACATCGCAGCTTCTCCTTGGTCTCTCATTCAATTCCCTTGTGCTTCCACCTGCCTTAGCCTCATCATTATGTCCCTATTGCCTCTTGGATTCCTCCATCCTTTCCTCTCTCCTTCCCCCTCATCTCCATGGCCCTCAGGATCCCCATACCTCCTCCCCCATCTGAGTTCCCACATCATTCCCAGTGTCTCCTCCCCCCTCTCTCTCTTCCCCCCCTCCTTGGCCCCCTCCGCTCCTGCTGTCTTAGCAGATGCTGCTTTTTTTTTTCATTTTCCCTTCATATCCCTGTTCCCATTTGGCCCTTTTCTGTGAGAAACAGAACCTCTCAGCACTGCAGTTCCCAGGAGAGTGGGAGAGAGAAAGGGAAGAGAGCAAGAGAGCTGCTGGGAGAGAGAAGAGAGCTTGGTGGTAGGGGAGACAGAAGGGGAAGGAGGGAGGGCAGGAAGGGCAAAGGGAGAGAGGAAGTCAGGAGACAGGGGAAGGGTGGGGAGGGGGCAGACTGGCTAGGCTGTGTGAGGGGAGAAGAGGCAGGTTCATGAAGGTGAGGCAAAAGGAAGGTTCTCCCTCCTTTTGGGGAACAGAGAGGCCAGGAGCAAAGAAGCGTTAGTTAGCAAAGGGGCTGTTTTTGAGGAAAGCACAGGGAAGGGCTGGGAGGGGTAGGCTGGTATGGGAAGCTATTCTGGGAAAGGAGCACAGAGTGATCCAATGTGGGGACTGTGGAAGGTGGGGAGTGGCTGGTGCTGGGATGGGGGTAGCACTCTGGGAGATGGGTGGGGGACAACTAGTGATACAGAAGGTTTTTGTTTGGGTTTATGGGTGGGTTGGGAGGATGAGGGGAGGAGAGTGGTTGTTGATGGCAGGGGCAGGAGGGTTATTTTGCAGATGGGTGAGGGTTGGTGGGATAGGGATGAAGTGGTAGGGGGAACTTTCTGATTTAAGGCAATCTTGTGCTAATAGCATTAGTTAGGTGGCCCTTCTGCTTGGACATGCCGGCTCCTGTGGCCTCCTCCTCCAATAAGGCCCCAGCCGGAGCCTGGAGTTGCCATGGCAACCTCCCAGGCACCCATTTCCTTAGTGATGTCTGTGGCACAGAGACCAGCCTGGAGCTGGGCCTGGAGCTGACTTGCCAGTAAAAGGGCCTTCTCACCTCTGGCCTCTTGCCTCTCCATGCCACATTTCATTTCCTGGGATTCCCTCTCTCATAAATACATCCTTCTCTGAGAGAAACCAGCCCTCCCTCATCTTCTTCCCAGAATGCTCTGTATTCCTGTTGATGTTATCTCTAGTCTTGTCTCCCTCAAGGCATCTTGTCACTCTCCCCATGACTCCATCATTGTGCTCATCACTCCATTAGGGGTTTGGCACTAGCACACAGGGGTCAGGCAATCAAGCTGCTCTATAGATTAAGGTTCCTGCTTTGTATGTGACCCTGATATAGCCCTGGATTGGGAGTGATGTGACCTAGGAAGGAGACCCCCCCAAAGATGTTCTGGCCTTCTTTTGAAAAGCACGCCTACTATGTCTGCTCATTTCCCCTTACCCTAAAGATAAGATAGTGTTTTAACAGAGACCCTTCACTAATTGACTTATAGGCTTGAGGTGGGCAAGATCAGGTCCAGGGGAGGGCTGAGATGCAAGAGTTGCAAATCCAAGACTTGAGTCATCAAGATCCTGTTGGCCAGAGGTCTTGGCTGATCCCTTGGGGTTGGGCCCTGGGAGACCCGTGACAGCTGTGTGCACTGCCCCTAAGAGTTGAGTGATTATTGATCCATTTCTCTGAAAGGATTGTGATGGGTTAGTGAGGCAAAGACAAGGAGATAAGTCTCCTCTTTGGAGCTGCAGTGGAGGGGAGAATCTCATGGTTGAAAATGGTGGCAGGTCTGGAAGGGTTGTATTCTCTTCAGGTCTTTCACTAAACTCAGCCTCCTTCTCTCCTTTCCCTCCCTCACTTCATCCTTCCAATCCTCAATCTTGTTCTTTTCTTTCCCTCTTGTTCAGTTCTGTCTCTGCTGCTTGCCAGCTTTGGTGGCTGGGGAGAGTAGGCTGGCCAGGATTACTGGGGCCAAAACGGAGTTTATACCTTTCTCCCTCCAGCTTGGTCCCTAATACTCAGAGCCAGCCTCTATCTCCCAAGGACCCTGCCTAAGCCCAAGTTCCAGCTCTGGCTGCAGCCTGCACACAGCAACTGATGGGATCCCAGAGGGAGGGATGATTGTTCACATCTAGGATGTCCTGTCTTCCTTCCCTTGGGGCTCTTGCTCTGTGCAGCTTTCCCAGAATCTATGTGTGAAAGCCCCATCCCTTACACCAGCTCACTCTTTCTGACTTTATTTGCAGCAGTGTGCTACAGGGTGGGATTCGAAGAGAAGACCCTGACCCTCAGCCCCAGACTGCCAGTGAAGCTCCAAGACGGCCTGCCCAACCACCTCCTTCCAAATCAGCTCTCCTTCCCCCACCCTCCCCGAGGGTGGGGAAACGGCCTCCTCCGGGGCCTGGTACACAGCCCCCTGCCACCCCCACCTTGCCCCACAGGAAGCTTCAGGAGTCGGGGGCACTGGACGAGTTGGAAGAGAAGAGGGGCAAGAAGCCCAAGTCATCAGGACCCTCCCTAGCGGGCACCCTGGAGTCTCGCTCCCAGACCCCTCTGAGTGAAGCTTCAGGCCGGCTTTCTGGGGTGCGCTGCTCCCCGCGGTTGGTGCGAGCTGGCTCCCGGATCTTAGACAAGCTGCAGTTCTTTGAGGAACGTCGTCGAAGCCTAGAGAAGAGCGATTCCCCGGTTCCTCTGAGGGCATGGGTTCCCTTGCGGAAGGCGCGATCCCTGGATCACCCAAAGGCCGAGGACGGGCAGTGGGACACCCCGGGGACCTCCAGGGAAGAGTTACGGGATGGATCACGGAGCGAGCTAGGCACTGTGGCAGAGAGGCGCTGGGCATTTCGGCAGAAGGCGGCCTCACTGGATGAGCGGGTCCGGCAGCGTAGCCCAAGCCCAGCCTCTGACCTAGAGCTCCGCTTTGCCCAGGAGCTGGGGCGCATCCGCCGCTCGGCCTCCAGGGAGGAGTTAGTTCGATCTCACGAGTCCTTGCGGTCCACATTGCAGAGGGCCCCATCTCCCCGGGACCCAGGGGAGCCTCCCCTGTTCTCTAGCCCCTCAACCCCAAAGACTCCCCCACCGGAAAGCACCCCCACCATCCAGCAGCTGGCCCTGAGCAGCGTGGGGAGGGTCGGAGAGGAGGCAGCGGGAAAGGGCTCTAGTGTGGCCAGGGCCCGAGGAGGCAGGACAGAGCTCAGTGAAGGCCACCAGCAAGAGGTTCGTCGGAGAGAACAGTTCCCACTTACCCGGGGGAGGGCTATTCAGGAATCCAGGAGCCCGGAGCCCCCTGAGCTCAGGACAAAAGCACATCCGGGTCGGAAGCGGGACCCCCCAATGCAAGCTGTACGCTTCTTACCCTGGGCCGTGCCTGAGCCAGAGGGGACTGCCATCTCCCCAACCCTGGAAAAAAACCAGCCTGGGCCCGAGGCAGAGAAGAGGCTGCGAAGAGGCCCCGAGGAGGATGGACCTTGGGGGGCCTGGGATCGCCGAGCACCCCGTAGCAAGGGCAAAGGTCATCATCGGACACGGCCTACCTCACCTGACCTTGGTACGGTCCCATGGGGGATGTGAGAGAACATGGAAATGGGGGGATGATATTCAGAGGGGAATTCAGATACAACTTACCTTACCTGACCTTGGGATGGTCCCACAAGGGGATGTAAGAAGAGGGAAATGGGGGGGTGATATTCAGAGGGGAATTCAGACACAACTTACCTTAGATGACTTTGGGACAGTCCCACAGGGGGATGTGAGAGGACATTGAAATGGGGGGGACAATATTCAGAGGGGAATTCAGACACAACTTACCTTAGATGACTTTGGGACGGTCCCACGGGGGGATGTGAGAGGACATTGAAATGGGGGGGGCAAAATTTCGAGGGGAAATCAGACCCAAATTACCTTACCTGACCTTGAGATGGTCCCACAGGGGGATGTGAGAGGAGGAAAAGGGGGGTGGTGATATTCAGAGGAGAATTCAGACACAACTTACCTTACCTGACCTTGGGACGGTCCCACAGGAGAATGTGAGAGAACATGGGAAATGGGTGACAATATTCAGAGGGAAATTTGGGCATAACCTACCTTACCTGACTTTGGGACGGTCCCACAGGGGGATGTGAGAACAAGGGAAATGAGGGGACAATATTCTTTTTTTTTTTTTTTTTTGAGGGAGTCCTTCTTGCCTCTTGGCAAATTTTCCAAAGAGGACAATTTGTCAGGGAAGGCAAACTAGAAGCTTTTGGAGTTAAATGACTGAGAAAGTGGACCACTCCCAGTGGAAAGTTTTGTGGGGTTTCATGTTAATGCTAGCTACTGGCGTAGAGCTGGTGAGACCAAGAAAGAGCAGGGCCCGTATGCCAGTATTCTTCTCTGGACCTTTTTCTTTCCTGTCCACTACCCTCACCTCTCTCCTCCAGCCAGAAATGAATTTCTGGTGGGGGTGGGTTGGAGATGAGAAGTGGGCAAAAGGCAAAGGGCAGGCCATTCAGATACCCAACTCATCTTTTCTTTCTTTCTGCTATATGCTTGATAAAATACCTTGGGGCCATTGGCTATGGTTCAGGGTTTTCTGGGATGTCATTATTTAGAGCCTGGGGCTCAGAATATATGAGATTAAAAAGAGAGATTGTAGTGAAATGAAGTCCTTAGCACTCACTAAGTATATACTGTGCACTGACAACGTGCAAGAATATTGGGAAGACATGTCTTTCTCTCAATCTGAAAGAACCTTCCCTCTCTGCTATCCTCTATCTCTGCCTTCAAGGCTCTGCTGAATTCACTTGCAGAGGGCACCCAAACCTTCCCAACCTTTTCAGCCAGGGCTCTGACTCTGGTTCAGAGTTTGCTGGGTTGCCATTGTTTAGAATCTGGGACCCAGGGTCTATGAAATAAAAAAAGAAAAATCTTAGTGAGGTGAAACCCCTAGTAGTCACTGAGTATTTACTGGGCAGTGACAATGTGCAAGTCTATTGGGGAGACATGTCATTCTCTCAGTCTGAGAAAGGCTCTTCCTTCTCTGCCACCCTTTTCCTCTGCCTTCAAGGCTCTGCTGAATTCCCTTGCAGAGGGTCCCCAGACCTTCTCAGCCTCTCCACCCAGGGCACTGGCTACCTGTGCCTCTTGTTTGGTGGTCTTGGGACAGCTCTTACATTGTCCTTTG
This sequence comes from Myrmecobius fasciatus, assembly GCA_023553655.1. Taxonomy (NCBI): domain Eukaryota; kingdom Metazoa; phylum Chordata; class Mammalia; order Dasyuromorphia; family Myrmecobiidae; genus Myrmecobius; species Myrmecobius fasciatus. The sequence continues at coordinate 56,970 of JAJPUD010005929.1, read as the reverse complement.
TCAAACCCTTGTATTGATTTTGAATTTTTCATGCTTTTTCTCCTTAAGTAGGCTGTAAACTTCTTGAGGTTAGAGCGTGCTGATACCTTGTATTCTCCTCGACATCCTGTACAGTACAATGTAGCAGATATTGTCCATGCTTTGTACATCTTTCTTGATTTCTCTGAATGCTTCTGTGCCTCCAGAGTCCTCAGATGACTCCTATGTCTCAGCTGGAGAGGAACCTTTGGAAGCTCCCATCTTTGAGACGCCATTGCAGAATGTGGTAGTGGCTCCAGGGTTTGACGCGATGCTCAAATGTATTGTCACGGCCAACCCTCCAGCCCAAGGTGAGCCCTGGGATGTGTGAGTGGGGCTGTGGGGGAGAGATGTCTGCTTGCTTTGTCCTGCCCTTCGAGACACCCTTGTGAGGGGAAGCAAGTTGGGGCTCAGGGTCCCAGAGTGACCTGTCCCTGATGCTTTCTTGGCAGTGTCTTGGCAAAAGGATGGAACAACTCTCCAGAACAGCGAGCGGGTCCTCATCCGGGCTGAAGGGGAGCGGCACACTCTGTTGCTTCAGGAAGCCCGGCTATTCGATGCTGGTCACTATACCATCACCGCCACCAATGAGTTGGGCCAAGCCACCTGCAATGCCTCTGTCTCTGTTGAACCTGGTAGGAATCTGGCAGTGAAGGGAGTTGGGAACTTTCTTTTTGTTTTAGTTTTTGGGGTGGGGATGGTGGGGGAAATGGAGTGGCTTTCTTCTTGAGTCAGGAGCTCTTGATGAGGTCCACGATGATAGCATGACTGTTGTGACCAGTTAAAAACTGGGAGGGCCTACCTAGCTCTACGCTCATTCTATTTTCAACCTAAAATTGAAGCTTTTTCTAATGTATATGTGTTATTATATATGAAGCCTTTTATTTATATAATATATAAAAATTTAATTTCATATGCCAGTGGACCAATGAAAAACATTTTAAAAGGCCCACTGTGATGTGGTGGGAAGAATACTGAATTTGAACAGAGAGGACCTGGATTCAGAGTTTTTCTCAAATTCCTGTGTGATTTTGGGCAAATTACTCAATTCCTCACTTGCAAAATGAGGGAGCTGGACTAGATGGCTCCTAATGGCTCTTTCCAGTTCTAAATCTTTAAAAGGTAACTTTGTGTTATAGATTGAGCCATGTCTTTGGAGCCAGGAAAACTTGATTGCAAATGTGGTCTTGGCCACTTATTAGCTGTATGACTTGGGGTAAATGATGAGGTTGGTCTCAATGGCTCCTTCTGCCTCTAAATCTATGATCCTATTACTGAGTCTCCAGCATGGATATGAGACTGTAAACTTTATGAATATCTTGGGGCCTTCCACCTCCCTTTCCTGACCCTTACTTTCCCCAATTTTAGTATCACCAGATCCCCAGGGTTCACTTATTTAGAATTTTCTCCTCTCAAAGGAGGAATAGATCAGATGAGGTCATTTGTATCAGAAATTTGCTGGAGTTTTCAGTTTTGTAAAGAAATGTGAGAAGGGATGTGGTACACCAGCTGAGCTGGGAAGAATCTTCTCTGTGAGTTTTTATTTATAGGCTTGAATCTCTTGGATCAGTCTTTGATACCATCATTCCTCTGTAGCCCTTTGAGATCCTCAGATCCTTTTAGCTAGTTCTTTTTGTCTAGGTGAGAGACATAAAGCTTTCTTTTTTCCTAGGCTTTGCTTCTTATTTGCATGACCTTGGCCTCTGTTTTCTCATCTGTAAAATGAGAGGACTGGGCTAGCCTCCTTCTGAGGTTCTGTCATGGTTTTGAACCCATTAGCCATTGGATCCTAAGCAATGCACAATCCGTGAGACTTGGGGCAAACAGCTTCCCTTCCCTGCTTTCCTCATCTGTACAGGGAGCAGCTTGGTCTAGAAGGTCTGTAAGGCTTCATCCTTCTGTCCTGATGTTCTTAGATCCCTTCCTTCCTAAATATGAGCTGATCCTCATCTTTGGAAAGAGATTTTTCTAGGTGATTTCTAAAGTCTATTTCTTCTTCCAGGTTCTGCTACTCATTATCTGTGTGACCTTAAGCAAGCTGCTGCCCCATTGGGTCTCAATTTCCTCAAGGGTATTGTTGACCTCAAAAATTGGAATGTTTTGTTCAAGGTCACATAGATAGGAGGAAGTCCCAGTAGCTGCCCTTTACTATTGGAGATTTTTTTGAGAGGAATATCTTATTTTTTTCTCAACTCTCTCTCTCTCTCTCTCTATATATATATATACATATATATATATAATCACTTTTTAATATTCATTTAAAAATTTTAAATTCCAAATTCTCTCCCTTTCTCCCCCCTCTCCCCCCTCTCTGAGATGGTAAGCAATTTAATATGCATAATATATGTATAATCTTGCAAAACATTTTATTAGAGTTTTTTTTAAGAGAATTAACAAGATACCCTTCAAATCATACTAGCTAGGCAATTCTGGATGAGGATAGGCTCATTGAATGTTGTTGTAATCATGGTAATTTACAAGCTTTAAATAAAGAGTAAATGTCTCACTAAAATCCTTGTGAGGTCGGCATGGCTGATGTTTATAAACCTTCAAGTACTCTGGTAATGTTGTATTATGAGGAAACTAATGCTTGTTAAAGGTTAAAGGACTTTGCCAAAGTTGCACAAGTACTCCAGAATTGTACTAAGTGAACCCTGATTAGAATTTAGAAACTTAGAATTAGAAGGAACCTTTAAGGTCTTCCAGTCTGACCCATACTGGGACTGGAATAATCCCAGTAGCATTCTGATAAGGAGATCTTGTCTGAAGCAGCTAGGTGGTTCAATGGATAGATGTGACCCTAAACAAGTCACTTAGTCTCTGTTTACTGCTGTTCCTCATTTATAAAATGGGGGCACTGGATCCAGCGTTTTTCGCAAATATGGCAACTAAAAAAGACAAGTTCAGGGGTCCCCTTAACAGTTCTTAATAATCTAGAGAAGGAAAAGGCAAACTACTCCATGGGAGGACTCAGTTTGACTAAAAAACACCATAAATCTCCTTGGCCTGAACCTTGGGGAGAGAAGATGGAAGGACAGATTAATTGAGATCTTGGGGCTACACAGAATTGGGGGAGGAAAGGATTTCTCTCATCTCTGACTCTGATCAAAAAAATTTCTTTAAGCTTGTCACATCCTTTTTAGATAATTTTCACTCTTTCCCTGCCTCTAGACAAGGTGGATTTTCCTATAAAAAATTACCTTTGCCAAAAGGGGCCCAGTTTCAGAGCATTTCCTAGCATCAGGCACCCCACCCAGCCCAGAGTCCTAAAGATGGGACAGCTGAAGGAGCTCAGAGCAAAAATATAATAATGATACATAGAGGTCACTTTGTTTTCTATTTTTATTAAAAATTCTTACTTGGCCCCAGCCCAGCTTCTTTTGGGCTGAGCCCAGTTTCTTTCTAGTGAGGTGAAAGTACAAGGCCCATCCTAGTTTGTGCAGCTCAGGCAATTCAATTAAGCAAGTATTGAATTCGGAGAATCTATTCTATGACCAGCCTGGTACAGGGACCTGTATAGGGATCAAAAGGACTTGCTGTAATTGTCCATGCCTCTGAGGAGCTAAGAGTCTGGTTGGGGAGACAGACTATTACAGAGCAATATAGACAGAAAGGGTTGGAGTTATCAGAGAAAATTTCATAGGCTCTGGATGGCTGGGGAAGAGTGGAGAAGAGCATTTCAAGTAGGAGAGACGGTATAATTCTATTTGATAAGCCTCCTAAGAGAGGAGACATTTCAGCCTCCCTCAGTCACTCCTCCCAGGGTATCTACTTCTTGTCAGAAGTACTTCCTGTTTTTAAGTCACAATCCAAATAAAACCTTCCCTGCTACAGTTTTTTCCCAAACCACCGATTGTGTCCTTGGGGAGAATGAAGAATATCTACTGTTGATTTTCTGTGTTAAGACAAATCTTTCCAGGATTTGAAGCTCCATGTTCAGTTCTGCTTTTTGTTTTTTTCCCCTCTAGACTGCATAGTCCCAGCTCTTTGAGTCATATTTCTGAATTTTGTCTTACATCTCTGCCTCCCTTTTGCTTTCTCTCCCAATTCTTCATATCTTAGGTTAATTTTAGCAAACCCTCCTTTGACCCCAACATTTTCTGAGCTGAAGACAAAAAGAAGCAAATCACATATAGCTATCTCCCACATGGTGGAAATCTCTTTGAAATTCCAACAATTTGTTAATTAAAAAAATCAATTTGTCAACTAAAAAAACTAATTATAATTCAATGTATAGTTGTACTTTTTTTAGAATTTATAAAGTGCTTTTGTATCAGGTATTTTTCTCTTTTATAGATAAGATAGCAGACTTAGAGATTTACTTATTCAAGGTGTACATAGCTGGTAATTTGTGGTTTCTAGACTCAAATAGGGATTTTCCTGGGCTTGATACATGGATTTATGTATAACTTGCATTTCCCTGTGACCTCCAGCTTCTTTTCTCTTATTTATATCTAAGAGACCTTGAAGTTCATCTAGTTGATGGGTTCCTAATCTAGTGTCTAATGAATTTGAGAACAAATTAATTGTCATATCTGGGCAGTTTATTTCCTCTTTCTAAATCTGCTGCTATTCTATTTTTAAAATCTTTTTCTTTAAAAAAAAAGACAATTTAGAACATTTTATTTTGAATTCCAAATTTTCTTTCTTCCTTCTCTCTAAGACAGTAAGTAATTTAATTTAGGTTACTTATTTAAAATAATTTAAATAAATTTAATTTAAAAAGTAATTTAAAATAGGTTATATATGTTGGGGTATTTTCTAGCTGTACAGAGAGCAAAGGAATTTTATAGATTTGGAAGGAAATAAACTGGGGAAGAAAGAAACTTTCAAATTGAAGGAGTGCAAATATATATTGAATTATTATGATTCATTTTTATTGACAAATTGATTTTTTAAACAAATTGTTGTAATTTCAAAGATATTCCAGCTATGTGGGAGACAGTTACATGGGGCTCGCTCCTTTTGTTTTCAGAAAGTCCCTGGGTTGGGGGGGGGCTACAATTAACTGAAGACTTGAAGAATTGGGAGACAAGATAAAAGAAAGGCAGAGAGGTAATAGAAAATTCAGAAATGTGACTCAGAAATTGAAAATTGAAATTTCTTCTAATCCAGCTCTGCCCTTCCCCATGTATTGTTCCTGGGAGGCATCTACTGTGGGTCCATTAGGAAATAATAACAGAGTTTAAATTAGATTTTGACCATTTAATTAATTTGAGTTGAACAAGTCTTTATTAAGTACCTACTGTATATAAGACATGATCTTCATTGCTGGAGATATTAAGACAAAATTGGAAGTGCCTGGATTGTATGCCTAGTAGAGAGGAAGGAAGCATTCACAGAGAGTGGTCTGTTGTCCCTCTTCCCCCCACAGTGACCCTACAAACAAGGCAATTCTTTGCAATCCAGAACTCTTCAGCAGTTATTCACTTGAACTTCCTACCTACATGCAGGGCTAGATGATGTTGGAACTATATATATTTCCTCTTTCATCATTTCACATCCAGGGCCATTTTGTTACAGTCAGATCTGGATATTTTGTTATTGTTGCCATGATCTACAGTTACATGGCAAAGTATCCCTTTCAGAGAAGGGAAGAGCAACTGTAGCTAGATCCTAGATCACCCTAACAAAGCTGTTATCCAAGAGTACTTCTATTTATTGGACAGGGCTAAAAAACTAACTAGAATGATCCAGGAATGAGCAGTCAGTGGCTATCCCTTTCTTTCCTGACTGGGACATTTCTTCAAAGGAAATTCCCATGAGCTTCTACATCCCTATGGAGCTGATTCTACCTGATTCTTGTGAGGTCCCTATGGTTTGAGGTACCACTTCCTAGCTTAGTCACACCTGTGAACTCTAGGAGTTGGCTGCATTAAGAAACTAAGAATGACCAAAGACTGGAATGGGGGATGATGTTGAATTTAGCTATGGGTACTATAGGTCTCTGAAAGTCTTCATTTAGCCACTGCCCTTGTGTATTCTGCATTTTCTCTGGGAATTCCACCTTGTGCTTGCTCATGGGGTCTATGGCTCCTAGTCACTTTTTGTGTCAAGACTTTGAACTCCTATCCTGCATCCAGTCTGGCTCAAAAGCCTGCCATTTGTATCACCTGTCCCTCTTGGGAGCCCTGCCTTCTCCATGCCAGAAAGTCAAAAGGGCTCACTTGGGAGGTTTAGTCCTACTAATGATACTAATCTTAGAATTTAGAGCTGAAGGGACCTTAGAGTTCATCTAGTTGATGAGTTCCTAACCTAGGGTCTATGAATTTAAAAAAATTAATAAGTATATTTAAATGTAATTGGTTTTCTTTGTAATCCCTATGCATTTTATTTTATATATATTTAAAGACATTATCCTGAGACCATGATCCCCCCCCACCCCAAATTAACAACCCCTAATTTCTAGTCCTAATTCTTTTGTTTGATTTTTAATTTCTTTTGAAAATTATATATATTCAAATAAAAAAGCAAAAATGCAAGAAAAATATAAAAAGATTGAGAAAGCAACATCTTCCTCTCTACTGAGAATTGTACCTGTGTCTGTAGACATCTTTTATACTGATTGTCATCCTCACCCCCAAAGATGTGTGTGCTTCTAACAGTAACATTTATGTTTTCCTTTTTGTTTTCATGATCCTTTTGGATCCCTCCTGTGTCCATAGCATGGATTTGATCTTGCTGTTGTTATTGGTGAATGCAGTGAGCTGTAGTCTGCACATCAGGGTTTGGCTTTTGTTCTTGTTATTTTGGATCTGCTTGTGACTCCTCTGCATTCACTTCATAAGTCTTCCCCAGATCTTGATCTTATAAATGTGGCCCAGGAATAGCCTGCCTAAGGTCACACAGTAAATAGTAGAGTTAGCTATCTCTTTAGTATACCCCAAACCTTTTGTTAGGAGAATGACATCTCTGGGGTAATGCTGGCTCCCTAATCACTCACATAGACTACAGTTCTGAGTCCTGTAGAAGCCAAGGAGAAGGGGCTTACTCGTCAGGCTCCTGTCCAGCTCTGGTCTGGCGGCCTTCGAGGAAGCAGGCTTCTTTACCCTATAAGGCTCTGTTTGGGCCAAATGGCCTGGAGTGCAGCCAGCCGCCCAGAGCTCAGAGAGTACAGAGTGAGCCAGTAAATGGAAAGAGTGGTAGTATGGATGGATGGGAAGATTGTCCCAGGCTAGGGAATGGAGATGGATATGGAAGAGCTTTTAAAGGAGGCAATGGGTACATGGGAAAAGAGAATTTGTAAAGAGCATGGACTCTTATGTGAAAAGGCCTCTAGGGAGCAGGCCACTCCCATAATCCCTTCCTCCCTCCCTTTTTTCTTGCCTTTTTCTCTGCTATGGCAGCCAAGGACAGCTTCCCTCTTCCCTACAGGGTGTTTGCCCAAAAGGAATGGAGTCAGGGTCAGTGGTGAGCCTGATGCAGTGGAGAGAGGGGAGAGATATGTGTGGGAACAAATAAATGGACCAGACTCTCTGATGCTTCTCAGCCATACCTAAATCCTCCCTAAAAGGGTTCGCTGTGTTTTGGCCAAGCAGGTGTCACTGATTTCCTCATAACATCAACTTATGTTTTATGCTTTTCAAAGTGCTTTCATATCCCCTATGGAAGGCAGGCAGAGTAAGAGCTGTTATACCCATTGTGTAGATGGGAAAACTGAGCTTCAGGCTAACAGCAGAGTATACCAGAAAGAGAACTGGATTGGATGTTTAGAAGATCTGTCTCTGCCATGAACATTAGGCAAATCACAATGCCTTACTGTACCTCAGTATCCTCATTTGCAAAATGTGAGGGTCAAATTATATGATCACTTATGGTTCCATAGTTATATGATTCTGTCATTCAGTGACTTGCTGTAGAGGAATTAGTGTGATGTAGCAGTATAGGATTTGGGTTCAAGTCTATCACTCAATGTCCATGTGATTTTGAACAAATCACTTTTTCTCTGGTCTTCAGTGTCCTCATCTGTAAATGGGGTTAATAACACTTGTACTATCTACTTCATGGAGTTATTGTAGGGAAAGTGTTTTGAACATCATAAATATGAGCCATTGCTTAAGATCCTGTTGCTGAAACCTGGACTAGAACTCATGACTCCCATCCAGAATTCTCTCTACCTCAAGATGGACTGTCTTATTTGGTCATTAGAATGGAGAGCCATCCCCCAAAATCCTAATGTAGTAGTCAGTGAGCTCTCAGAGAATCTGGAAAAGGGAGCTAGAAAGCTCTCTTTGAGGAAAGAAACAAACACTTGTTAAGTGCCTACTATGTGGGAGGCTAAGTGCTTTGTGAATATTATCTTTTTTTTGGTCATGTATGTATGTATGTATGTATACATGTATATATATGTGAGTTTATGTGTGTGGTCAGAGATCAGGGAACCTTGAGGGCATTCTATTATTCTATTATTATCTCCATTTTACTGGTGAGGAAACTAAGGCAGATAGCAGTGAAATGACTTGTCCAGAGTCACACAGTCTGGATATGAGATTAAATTTGAACTCATGTTTTCCTGACTCTGGGACAAGTCATTGCTCCCTTTTGATGGAAGAGAACAAGCTGGCTATTGAACCAAGGCTGGGGATTTCTTAATATGCCAGAGGAGGAGAAACTATTATCACCACTGAGAAGGATTTGGAGCTTTCAGTAGAATGAAAGCCCTAAAAGTCATGTGATGGCTATCTCGATATATTTGAGAAAATTGTCATGTGGAAGAGTTATTAACCCTCAGGCAGTACTAGGACTAAAGAGTGGAAGTTTAAGAGAGGCTGATTTCAGGTAAATGTTAAGAAAAACTTCTGATAAGTTAGAACCATACTCAGTTGGAATGGGTTCTCTAAGGAAGCAATAGGCTTCCCATCTATTTGTCAGGTATAGTATATAGAGGGAAATTACTATCTAGATTCAGTGTAGGGTTTTTCCCCCCAGTGCTGAGATTCTTTGTTCATTTTCCCTGGTCATTATTCATATCCATGCATCCTGTTCTAGTCTCCTGTACTGCCTACTATGGGGCATCTAGGTGCTGCAGTGGATAGAGAGCCAGATCTGGAGTCAGGAAGACTCATTTTCCTGAGTTCAAATATGGCCTCAGATACTTACTAGCTGTAAGTCTGGGAAAGTCACTTGACCCTGTTCACTTCAGTTTCTCATCTGTAAAATGATCTAGAGAAGGAAATGGCAAACTACTCCAGTATCTCTGCCAAGAAAATCCCAAATGGGGTCATGAAGAGTCAGACATAAGTGAACAACAATGATGTATTAGGAATATCAAGAAAACTGAATAATAAACGGGGGGGGGAAGTTGATCATGATAAATATTTGTTCTGTTTTCAAGTAAATGAAGGAGGGCAGCATGGGAGAGTGGAAATAGTGAAGAACAGAGGAATCAAATCCTGCCTCTATCTGTGTGATCACATAATTTCCTTTGGTTCCTCACTTACGAAAGGAGAGGGTTGTTCTAGATGATCTTGAAGTCTCCTTCCAGTTCTAAATATATAGAAAGAATCAAGGAATTTGGAAAGTATCTTCAAAGCGTCAGTTTGGAAAGGGTGAGAAGTCCTATGTTAAGACCTGGTATAGGTGAAAAAAATCTTTAGAGGTCTGGAAGCCTATCTTGCAAGAGGTGGAATTAAGTTAAATTAATTAATAAAAAATTAAAGAGGTAATAGAAAACAGAGTATGTATGTATATACATGTATAGGTGTGTATATATACATACACACACACACACACACACATATATATATATATATGCATTTGTATATATGTGTGTGGAGATCAGGGGACCTAGAAGGCATATATGTAAGTATATGTGTATATGCATGTATATATATGCATGTGTACATATGTGTATGGTGAGAAAAATCAAAGGACCTACATGGTATATATGTATATGTATGTGTGTTTGTATGTATATGTGCCTTGTATGTATTGTGTGGGAAGAGATCAAGGAACCTAGAAAGCACACATGTATACATATATATGCATGTATACGTGCCTTGCATGTATGTGTGTGGGAGATCAGGGGACCTAAGGGGAATGTATATGCATGTATATGTATGGGGAGAGAGCAGAACTAGTGGGTATATATGTATGCATGTATATATGCATGTGAATGTATGTGTATATGTGGAGATCAGGGGACCTAGAGGACAATATGTATGTATATGTATGTATGCATACATGCTTATGTATGTGTATGTATGTGTAGAGAGAGACCAGGGAACCTAGATGGTACCTATGCATGCATGCATGCAACATTCATATACATGTGTATGAGGAGAGAACAAGAGACCCAGAGGACATGCATGTACACATGTCTTGTATGTCCACATGCATGTACAATGCATTGTGCATGTGTGGGGAGACCAGCAGGCCTAGAGAGCATATATGTATGTGTTTGCATGTATGTATATATGCCTGTGTGTATATGTATGTGTTGTGGGGAGAGACTAGGGGACTAGTGTGTATGCATATGTACATGTGTAGATGCATGTGTGTGGAGAGATCAGGAGTCCTAGAGAGCATGTGTGTATGTAAAATTCATATACACACGTGCATGTGTGTATGTATATGTACATGTGTATAGAGAGAGATCAGGGGATCTAGATGGCATGTATGCATACATACATATGTATGTGGGGGGGAGATCTGGAACCCTAAGGGGCATATATGTATGCATGTGTATGTGTGGGTGGAGAGATCAGAGGACATAGAGGGCATCCTAAGTATATCACAGTCTGGAAGATGTTAAGACATCACTAAGATAATTAGATGAAATGAATGTTTGATGAATTTGCCCAAAAGAAGCCTTAAAGGAGGTGGCTGAAACACAGAAGCAGACTATAGACGTGACTATAGTAGGCGATAGTTTGGGGCAACTTTTCTAAATCCATGAGTATGTATTTTGGGTGTGAGGGGGAGGCTTATGGCTGTTCAGTCATGTTTGACTCTTCGTGATTCTGTATGGGGGTCTCTTCGCAGAGATACTGGAGTGGTTTGTTATTTCCTTTTCCAGCTCATTTTGCAGATGAGGAAACTGAGGCAACCAGGTTTAAGTGACTTGCCCAGGGTCTCAAAGCTAGTGTCTGAGGGTAGATTTGAATTTGTGTCTTCCTGACTCCACTACGCCACCTAGCTGCCCCTAAGGAGCTCTATAGGGCATTATGTAAGTATTATTCCTAAGGATTTATAAGACTAGGGACGTCCCTAATACTAGTTAAATAGCCAGTCAACTAATTCTCTTCTCCGCACCTCCCTCCCCCAGACCCGAAGCATTTTTATACAGGAGACATGAACATTAAGGGAAGTCTTGAAGTAGAAAAGATACCATAAAAGGGCAGCCTGAGTGGTATGGTGAGGTGGGGATGGGAGGGTGTTGGGGCTGCTCCTGTGTATATTAACCCTAAGTCTTCTCTACTATCTCCTTCCCCTCACTTCTCAGCTGTCGCCTGAACACTAGCAAACTGGCCGTGCTCTGTGGTTGGGGGTGGGTGGCTGGGGGTGTTGGACAGGAGTTGGTGTGATCAGAGTGACAGGTCTAGAAAACAATTTTTGGCAACAGAGCCGGTGAAGATTCCCTTAACAAGTGCTACAGAGAAGGCTTGTGTGTGGGGAGGGCAGGTTCCAACGTCATCTCTGTTGGGGCTTTAACCATCTCCTTGGTGATACAGTTATCAGAGGAGAGAAGATCTGGCTACTGTCTTGTGTCAGAGAATGAGCTAAGATGACTTTTTTTGGGTGAAGTGGGAAAATACTAGTAGAGAGACGATAATCTGGAGTTGGACTTTTTTTTTCTTCTGAGAGGATAATAAATCTCACGAGACTTTTTTGTTGAACCAACCATTAGCATCTACAGTGACCTTTGCATTTTCCAGACCTAAAGAGTCTAGTGTGAAAGAGATAGGGGACAGGGAAAAGGATGGGATCTTCCTTAGAGAAAAGAAGGGGAGGCTCAGAAGGACCAGCTTTCTCTCTCTCTTCCTCATTTGAAAGAGTGAGAGGAGGATTGATGGGACAGTGGAGTGGTTTTGGAGTTGGAGAACAGGGGCAAAGATTCTAAGCTCAGCTACTTACTATTGGTCTGACCCTGAGCAAGCCATTCAATTCTGATGTCAAGTGGCCTCTTTATAAAATGAGGGGGTTAGAATAGATGACCTTTAAGATCTTTTCCAGATCTGCATCCTAAGATCTCTTTATAACAAGACAAGAAACTGAAATATAGAAGCTGGTTGATGGCGGGGTTGGGAGGGGCACTTCTATCCCTTCCTGCCATTTTAGTCTGACTTAAACATCTTCCTCCCTCCTTCCTTCCTTCCTTCCTTCCTTCCTTCCTTCCTTCCTTCCTTCCTTCCTTCCTTCCTTCATTATTCTTTCTTTCTTTCTTTCTTTCTTTCTTTCTTTCTTTCTTTCTTTCTTTCTTTCTTTCTTTCTTTCTTTCTTTCTTTCTTTCTTTCTTTCTTTCTTTCTTTCTTCCCTCTCTCCCTTCCTCCATTCTTCCCTCCCTTTCTCCCTCCTTTTTTCCTCCCTCCCTCCATTCTTTCATTAAAGCTTTTTATTTGCAAAACATATGTATGGGTAGTTTTTCAACATTGACCCTTACAAAGCTTTCCATTACAAATTCCCACCCCCAGTCCCCACTCCTCCCCTAGATAGCAGCAAGTCTACTACATGTTAATTATGTTAAAATACTCGACAAATCGGATATGTGTATACATATTTTTACAATTATCTTGCTGTGCAAGAAAAGTCAGATCTACAAGAAAAAAAAATCTGAGAAGGGAAACATAATGTAAGCAAACATCAATAGAGAGCATGAAAATGTTCCCTTCCTTCCTTCCTTCCTTCTTTCCTTCCTTCCTTCCTTCCTTCCCTCCTTCCTTCTTTCCTTCCCTCCTTCCTTCTTTCCTTCCCTCCTTCCTTCTGACCTCCCTCCTACTTTCTTTCTTTCTTCCCTCCCTACCTTCTTCTCTCCCTTCCTCCCTTCTTCTTTCTTTCTTTTTCTCCCTCTCTCTCCCTCTCTCCCTCCCTCCCTCCCTCCCTTCCTTCCTTCCTTCCTTCCTTCCTTCCTTCCTTCCTTCCTTCCTTCCTTCCTTCCTTCCTTCCTTCCTTCCTTCCTTCCTTCCTTCCTTCCTTCCTTCCTTTTTTATCTGGCCCTGGATTTGAACTCAGGTTCTCCTGATTCTAGGTGCTCTTTTCACTGCACCATCTAACTGCCCTTAAATGTCTTTCATAAAGGCTGCTTCCTGATGGTGGTGATGGTTGGGGTATGTTCTTCATTCATTCCTTTATCATTTACTAAGATTTGATTCTATGCAAAACACTGAGGCAGCTACAAAGATAATTAGAATATGATCTAGTAGAAGGGAAAAGACACAAAATAGAGAAGGTGATATTTCTAGGGACCATGAAACTGGAAGGGACCATAGGAGTCAGCTAGTCCAACTGCTTCATTTTACAGAGAAGGAAACTGAGATCTTGAGAAATGACTTGATCAAAATCAAATGGGATTAAGTAGCAGAGAAAAGATTTGTTCTCAGGACTGATTCTGACTCCATTTCTAGAGTTCTCTCCACTGCACCCACTAGTGAGAGTGGCAGTTGGTTAGTCAATAGACTATAATAAGTACAAAATGATATTTCAGGCCTGAGTTAGGAAAAATCACTTCTAAATGGGAGGGATCAGGAAGGCTTCTTGGAGGAGGTAGAATTTGAGCTGGGCTTTGAAAGGATGGCTAGGATTTCAACAGGTGAAGATTCAGAGTGGGGGTGACATTCCAGGCAGAGAGAACAGTGCCTTGTTTAGCCTTCAGAACTCAGGAGGAGGCTAACCTGGCAAGTGCTTGGAAGCCACGAGGTGGGTGGGGAGGGGTGGGTGGAGAGGAGGAGGAAAGGGAGAAGCCAAAGCTGCCTGAGTCACTTGGTTAGAATGTCTCTTGGGAGTGGGGATCTGGAAGCTGGAGAATGATCCTGATGTAGTGTCTCAAGTAGCCACCAGGGGTCGGTGAGCCTGCTCCCATACTTGGACAATCCTCTAAGTGTCCCTTGAATGAAGATGCTGGACAGCACTGGTCAGCTCCTCCCTTCCAAGTTCCTCAGTGACAATGGGTGTTGGGAACCCTAAGGTCTCCCTAAGGGAGAACCATGATTTTCTTTTTTTGGGAGTAGTTGGTGCAGTGGAATACAGTCCTATTCAGTCTCCGGGTGGGAAGTGGGATTTGGAGTAAGTTCTCTGATCACTTGCTACCTGTTTGAGCTGGTGTAAATAGCCATACTCTTGGAACCTCAGTTTCCTCATCTGTAAAATGGACCAGATGTCTTTTGATGCTCCTCCCAGGGAGATCTAAATCCTATTCTGTATTCTGCATAGAGCTGAGTGTATGGCTGGTTATTGAGAATACTTCTTATTTCCCAGCTCCTTTTCCTGTATTTTTGGCTATTCTCAGCTATCCCCCTTCCTCATCTTTAATATAGATATGGAGGATAGGGATCACTGGAATTTCTTTCATAGAATCATAATAGTTAAAGTGGAAAGGAACTTTCGGATTAATCTGAGCCATCTGCCTCATTTTGCAGATTAGGAAATTGAGGCCCAGGGATGAGTGCCTGGCCTAAAATAGTACAGTGCTCAAATCCAAGTTTTCTGACTCCAGCTTATGCTGTTGCACCAAGGCAGCTACTTGGTGTAGTGGACAGAGTGAGGCACATGGGGAGTCAGAAAGAACTGAGTTCAAATAAGCTGTGTGATCCTGAGCAAGTCTCTTCACTGCTGTCTGCCTCAGTTTCCTCTGTTGTAAAATGATGGTAATACTATAGCATGTATTTTTCAGGGTTACTGGGAAGATTAAGTAAGGTAATATCTGTAAAGCACTTAGCCCATTTTTGTTGTTCACTTGGGTCTGGTTCTTCATGACCCCATTTGGGGTTTTCTTAGCAAAGATACTAGAGTGCTTTTCTGTTCCCTTCCCCAGATCACTTTATAGATGAGGAAACTGAGGTAAATAGCGTTAAGTGCTTTGTCCAGCTAGCAAATGTCTGAATTCAGATTTGAACTCAGAAACATGTCTTTTTGATTCCAGGTCCCTTGCTGTATGCATTATGGTACCACCTAGTGGCACAAAGTAGCCACACATAGTAGGTGCTTAATAAATGCTTGTTCTATTACCCTTCCATGCACACTATTGAGATGGAAATGTGTTCTTCTAACTCCTTAGTGAGGGTCTCAAGCTACTATTACTATCTCTGGCTTCTCCACTTCCTAAATCGCTGCCATTATTGCTAGGAAATTCCAGGGTCCATTCAGTTTGTGTAACTCTGGGAGGTCATTCAGATGGGGAGGGAACTACAGAATTATACCCTTTCTCCTTTTGTACCAACCCTTCTACCAAATAGAAAAAGACTGACATGTGAGCAAGGCCCTTCTGACTACTGCTAGCTCCAGGTCCTGGTTGGTATGGGTTGGGTGGGGGCAAGCTGCCAACAGGTGCATCTGGCAGAGGGCCGCGAGGAAGCTGGATGCAGGCCCAGCATAGCTGGGGCTGGCCAAATGCGCCGTGGTCTGGTGAAGGGAGTAAGAGAATTAATCCTTGGGCCTTCAAGTTCTAGCACCCATTTTGTTATTCTTGACTTCCTATCTAGGGGTGGAATATAACCTCTCTGTGGTCCAGGACCATGATCTATTTTAGTCCCGTATACTAGATAAACCAAGGAGATATAGGGGAAGACTAGCTTTATATAAAGGCTTGTTTTGAGCTTGTAGATTTTCTAACTTATTCTCTGAATTTTGGAGGTGGGTGGGACAGAACAACGGGGGGAAAGAACATGGGGTCCCAGAACATAGAATCATAGCATTTAGAGCTGGAAGAGACCTGGCTTAGACCCATCGAGTCTAGTCCATTTATTTTACAGATGAGGAAACTGAGACCTGTTTTAAGTGACCTGTCCCAGCTTCCATGGGTTGTAAGTAGCAAGAGTGAGTTTTGAAGGCAGGCCCTTGGATTCTAAAACCATTGGTCTTTCCGCTGTATGTGGGAAGCTTAAGGCAGTTTGGTAGGTGGGTTGCCAAAATGTCCCAGGCTATCGGAGTACATGGGGACTGGGGATTTAGCAGGGTCCTGAAGCAGAATGGTACTTCCTTGGGGTAGAGAGCAGGGGCTTTCTTCCTGAGGAGCCAAGCCCACTTCTACCTCCAGGGGAGGTGCCCATTTGTGTCAGGGTCCTGAGCCCGCAAGGAGAGAAAAAACAGACACAGCTGCTGGAGAATGAGAGGGGTGGCTAAATCCGGCAGTCCCTCCCCTCCCCTCCCCCTTGCTCCTCTCTCCAGGGCTCTGGCTGCATATGGTTTCAGCAGGCACCACCACTGCTGCCGTCACCTTCCTCAGCCAGCTGCCTTCTTGAAGCCCAGACACTGCCCTGGCCCCCTCCCCCCTCCCCCCACAGGGCTGGCTCTCTGTACAGAATCTCAGTGGGGCCCAGGCTAGCCTAGGCTGGGTTGGGCTCTCTCCTCCCAGGGGAGCAGGGACAGGGGTGGGCAGCTCGCCTCCTTGCAGACCACTCTGGACCAAGCCTGAGGGGGCATAAGCTGAGGCTTAAGGCGGCAGAACACAGGAAGGAGTCTGTGCGCTCCCTGGGTGAGTTGGGGTGCATCAGGGCTGGGTGACTAGAAGGCAGGGCCAGGAAGGACTTGGGGAGGGGGTAGGGAGGGAGGTAAGGAGGAGGGGCTAGAGGGAGCTGGTAGCGACTGATTCCTGTCTCTATTTGGCAATCGGAGCAGAGCCAAGCAGGGCCAGCCTGGGCCTTAGGCCAGCTACTGGGGAGGGCCTCTAAGCTTGGGTCCCCTATAGGGACACCCCCTCCCCAAGCAGGCTTTCCTTTGCCCCCAGCTTCCCAGGCTGACCTCCATCCCTCCATCCACTAACTTGGAAGATCACTTCCTAGCCCCCTCATTGTGCTGGGGTCTGTTTCCCTAGCAGGTGCCTCGGGGGTAGGAAGCTGAGTGGGGGCAGGAGCAGCAGGACAAGGAATAGAGGCTCACAGGAGCCTTGGCAGGGCACTCTGAATTGGGAGGGGGTGTCTAGAGTGTGCAGACCCCTTGGTAGGTCTGGAGTCCGGCTCTTCCCTTTAGCAGCCCCATCCAAAGAGGGTCTTGGGGAGGTGGTAGCCAGGGAAATGAAAGGAGCCTCTTATTCTAGTGGTTTTTATTACTACTCTGGGCCCCTGGGGAGCAGGCTCAGGAGACTGGGAGTTGACATTTTGGCCCCCTTTGCTTTCCTCCAGTCTCCGGCCTCCTTGCCCTGGACCCAGCCCCTTTGCTGAGAAGCCTGTTGAGTCAGTGTCCAGGCTTTTCAATTTCCTTTGAGCTCTTGATCCTCTCAGTTCGGAGAGTCCTTGGTCCCCTAAATCTCTTACTCCAGCTCTTCCTATTGGTGGTCTCCCGGGTTCCTGAGCTTTGTTATAGAATTAGAGATGGAAAGAACCCGAGAGGCCATCAATTCCAGCTCCTCTCATTTGAAACATGAGGAAGTCGAGGGCCAGGGAGCTGAAGTGTTTAGCCCTAGATCTAAGTGACCAGGCACTTGGATGTTAGTTATAAGGTGTGTGTATGTGAGGGGGAGGGAGCGTCCTTATTCCTTCAGGCTGGGTGGTCCTGGGCAACTAAGCTTCCCTTGTCCCCAGTCCCAGAGTCTGTTCTATAGATTCTACATGTTTTCTCTTTTTTCTCTTCCTTCTCCTGCCCTCCATGTATTCAAACCTCTCTTCCATTTTCTTTCTTCCTCCCTTCTCATTTTCTCCAGGAGGGTCCACATCCCCTTTCAGCAGCCCCATCACATCAGATGAAGAGTATTTGAGCCCTCCTGAGGAGTTCCCAGAACCAGAGGAGGCCTGGCACCGAACTTCTGCCATGAAACTCAGCCCCAGCCAGACTCAAAGTACCCCAGACACCAGCTCCAGGGCTCCCCCCATCTTCAAGGTTAGATCTTTTGTAGTTCAGCTCAGCTGGGAGCTCTCCTCAGTGAATGGCCACGGGCCCCTTCGTCCTGTGTACTGTGCCCATCCTTTCACCCCTGCTTCTTGGCAAAGCTGCAGAGATAAGGAACTCCCTGCTCTCTCCTATGCCTCTGCCCGTGGATCTCGGTCCACAAGGATTTGTTCCTTCCCTCGTGCTGATTCCTAGCCAAAAAATAGAGTTGGGCTTACTCAGATATTGATATTTTCTCTCCTTCATTTCCTTTCCTTCCCATCCCACTCCCACCACAGTCTTAGACTTCCCCTGGGTGTAGAACAATGGCCCATCCTATACTTTGCCTCCTGACCCTTTGGCTCCAAAGCCACTGTCCTGGTCATCCTTACCTCAAGTCCTCCCTTTTAGGTTTCACTCATGGACCAGTCAGTAAGGGAGGGCCAGGATGTTACCATGAGCATCCGAGTGCAGGGGGAGCCCAAACCTGTTGTCTCCTGGTAAGTACCCGAGGCCCTGGTTTTCTATTAACTCCTTATGAACACTTTTAACCCTTTCACACACATCCTAGGGGATGTCAAGGATGGCAGGAGGTAGACCCTTCTGTAATTCACCATGGACCTGCAGAGCGTCTCCATAATCTCTCCCACCTAGACTTTGTACCACCCTATACATTGTTCTGTGCATACCATAGGTGCTTAATGTTTGTAGAAGTATTTCCATTTTCTCTGTAGCCTATTTCTGCAGCCAGATGGTGATTTTGTGAGTTGTTGTGGCCAAATAAATTTATCCCCTAATGGTGGTGAGTCTCCCCCAATGTAACAAAACCAGTCCTAGTATGCTAGATGTCTTTTAGGCCATCACTGGTGCCATCTTGGAAGCCTCTTCATTGAGATGGAACTCTCCTTGCCACAATGAATCTGTAGTAGAGTGGGGCTTCAACAAAGGGCCTTAAACTACTGCCCGTCAATAAGAATTCATGCTTAAGTGCCAGGTCCATCCCCCACTCACTCCATTATCTCATTTGATTCTCCCAACAACCCTATGATTTCAGTAGAGGAAATATTAGTATCCTGATGTTTTAACATCAGAGATTAACAAGAGAAGGAACCAGGCTCCAAAAAGTTAAATGATTGCCTAAAGTTTCACAGCTGCTCAGTGGCAAAGTTGGAGCATGAATTCAGGTTTTTTTTTTTTAATTCAATTTTATTTTATTTTCAGGTCCCCATTCTCTTCTTCTTACTTATATCTCCCACCTCCTCCCAACATTGAAAAAGCAAGCAAGAAAAATATATATAGTCAAGCAAAATAAATCCCCACTTTGACTGTACTGAGAGATAGATATTTAAAATGATATATACACACATGTGTCTATAAATATAGTGTGCCTATTTACATAGAATTAATATATATGTGCATAGAGCTATATACATCTTATAACATGTTATACATGCATAGAGGTAAATATACATGTAACTAACACATGTATGTATATGTAGCTATAGATATGGGTACTATATAGGTATATAAGCATCTATCTATCTGTAGATGGAAATATAAAACATGCACAAGTTGTATGCATAAGTATAATACATCTATTATGTATATATCTACATATACCCATACATGCATGTATATGTAAAACAGAGTTAATATATGCATGTGCCCAGAGATACATACATGTAATACATGTTGCACAATTTATTGTGCAATATTGCAATGTGCAATATAATATTGCACACCTAGAGGTATATATGATGCATGTAACACATGTATGTATATGTAGCTATATAGGTATATAAACACAACATATATATATACCTATATGTAGATGTATATATAATAATATGTGTATATGTATAAGTACAAGAATATATTATGCATATATAGCTCCATGTATATATCTATGTATACTCATACATGCATGTATATGTAAAAGAGTTAATATATACATATGCATAAAGATATATACATACAACACACATTGCACATGCACAGAGTATGTATAATACATGTAACACCTGTGTGTAACTATAGGTGTAAGTAGCTATGTCATTATATAAATGGAATACATATATACCTATATGTAGATGTGTATATATATATATATATATATATATATATATAAACATATATATATATATACATAATATGTGTATATATACATTATGCATGTGTAGCTCCATGTATACATCTTCACAGACTCAATGCATGCACATACAAAGCCTGCTCTATAGCAGATGTGTGGGTATCTCCATCTACTTCTGTTTGCATTGTGAGTCCCTCACCTCTCCATCCAGAGCTGGCTAGAACAACGTACTTTATCACGTTTTCTGGAATTGTTGTGGGGAACCCAAGTGCTTTGAATTCAAATCCAGAACTTTTCCAAGATGTCACGCTGACTCTAAGAGAAATATAAGCCCTAGTCCCTTCCTTTCAGAAGCGTACAGCCTTTTTTAGGGAAATGAAGCAAATGCTCTCGGACACAAGACAATTCAGTGTCACGTGTTCCTGGTAGAAGAGTAAGAGGAGTTCCAGGAACAAGAAGACCTCTTGGTCTCCTCACATAGGCGTTGGAATGGTTCTTTGGGTTTGCTTTGGAGGCCCCGCCCCATCCTAGTAGGTCCTGTCCATCAACGAGCCCTAAGGGCTTTCAGGGCCCATCAACGAGCCCTAAGGGCTTTCAGGGCCCATCAACGAGC
>JAJPUD010005929.1:6897-28895 GCA_023553655.1 Myrmecobius fasciatus | reverse complement strand
AGGAGGGAAATGAGAGACAAACAGAGAGAAAAAGACAGACACACACACAGGCAGACAGAGACAGAGAGAGAGGGAGGGAAAGAGACAGAGACAGACAGAGACTGAGAGACAGAGACAGAGATGATGCAGAGAAAGGCAGATAGAGGCATACAGACAGAGAAGGAGAGAGAGAGGGAGGGAGAGACAGAGACAGAGAGAGACACACACAGAGGGGGAGGAGAGACAGACAGAAAGAGAGAGAGACAGAGAGAGACACACAGAGAGACACAGAAAGACAGACAGAAATAGAGAGAGACATACAGACAGAGAAAGAGAGAGGGAGAGAGAGGGAGAGAAAGGGAGAGAGAGAGAGAAAGAGAGAGAGAGAGAGAGAGAGAGAGAGAGAGAGAGAGAGAGAGAGAATGATTGATGGAACAAGCTCCTGGAGGAGACAGAAAGGGATAGGACCAAGAGTTAAAGTAGAGGATTGACCTTGGGAAGGAATAGGGTCACAAGAGAGAAAATGGGGGACACTGTAGAGCGCTTTTGAAGTATGGAGTAGGAGGGGAAAGGGCAGTTCATGATGGATGGCCTTGATTTTCTCTGTCAAGTTGAAGGCATGATTTTCTGCTGAGAGGAAGGATGGGAAGAGTAGTAGAGGGGAGGAGAGGAGAGAAGAAAAGTTTTGAAATAGCCTTCTTGGGAAGTTGGAGACAGTCAGCCAAGGAAGAATGGCAAGACTGGCTGGCCCGCACCAGTGAGCAATGAGCCGGGTGTGTGTACTAGACAACTTCACAATTTTGCCAAGTGATTTTTTCCTTGATTGAACTGACTTCCCAAGGTCTTTCTCTCTGGCTGAGCTAGGTTGTGCTCAAGGCTTCTCTCAGAGTGAGGGGCTCCCAGTCCCTGTTCTTTCCCCATAACATCCAACCTCTGGTTGGTACTTTATCCAGCATGTTCCTTTTGGGAGGAAAGGAAACTTGGTATACATGTTCTGATGCCCCTGCGTCAGATGACTACTCTTCTAGAGACAGTTTGGTGGTGCAGTGGACAGACAAAAGTGCAGGGCCTAGAGTCAGGAAGACCTGAATTCGGATCCAGTTTTAGATATTAGCTGTGTGATCCAGGGCAAGTCACTTAATTTCTGTCTGCCTCAGTTTCCTCAACTGTAAAATGAGAAAAATAATAGCGTCTACCTCCCAAGGTTGCTTTTTTTTTTTTTTTTTTGCTTTTTGCTGAGGCAATTGGGGTTAAGTGACTTGCCCAGGGTCACACAGCTAGGGAATATTAAGTGTCTGAGACCAGATTTGAACTCAGGTCCTCCTGACTTCAGGGCTGGTGCTCTATCCACTGTGCCACCTAGCTGCCCTCCTCCCAAGGTTTTTTGAGGATTGAATGAGTTTTTATTCATAAAGTGCTTCACAAACATGTTTGTATAGCACATGACACAGTCCCTGGTACGTAGTAGGTACTTTATTTTCATTTTATTTTATTTTACTTTTTTTTTTAACATAGTAGGTACTTAAATGCTTTTCTTTCTTTCTCATCTCTTCCCCGCGTTCACTCCCCAAAACCAGATGAGCTGACCTGCAGTGCCCGACTGACAGTTCGGCCCTCCCTGGCACCGTTGTTCACAAGGATGTTGGAAGACGTGGAAGTGTTGGAAGGCCGTGGAGCTCGGTTTGATTGCAAGATCAGTGGCTTGCCACCCCCCACCATCACCTGGACTCATTTTGGTAATGTGCTTTAGTAAGATTCTTTTGGTAGCTGTGTGGCAGATGGACTAGAGAGATATCACTACTCCCCTGCTCAAAAACCTTCTGCGGCTCTCTAATGCCCTTCATGGTCTGGTGCCAATCTACTTTTCCAACCTTATTTTAAGTCTTGGCCCTTTCCCCCATGTTCTTCCTTCCCCAATCTGATTGAGACCAGAACCTAAGTCTGAATATCTTCAGCCCTTATTCTCTAAGGATGATAGTGCAGGAAAGGGACTTCCCCCATCCCCTATTTCCCTCTTGCCTCACCTGGTTGCTTCCTCTGGATTATTCTTCTTTGTCACTTTTCCCACCCATATCATTTTACTTTGCCTGCCTCTTTACTGTGCCCCCTGCAGCCTTCCAATTCTGACCCTTCCTTCTTTGCCCAAGTTCCCTCTGTGGCTCCTCTCCCTCCCACTCCTTTTCTGCCCTTCCTCCTTTGGTTTCCTCATCTCCTTATTTCATCCCCTCTGCTCCTCAGGTAACCCTGTGGAGGAGAATGAGAATGTGAGACTGCGGCATGAAGGGGGCCTTCATTCCCTGCTCATAGCCCACGTGGGCACTGAGGATGAAGGTCTCTATGAAGTCAGTGCCTCCAACATTCATGGCCAGGCCAACTGCTCTGCCCAGCTCTATGTAGAAGAACCACGCTCATCTACCTCAGGTCCCAGGTGTGTCCTGGGGAACCTTTGGGATAGGGTAGGGATGGAGTCCAGGGATACTACCCACCTCCCACCTGTGTTAGCTGAAGGGCCCTCCTTTAAAAGTAAAGGAGACAGATTGGGACAAGGAGGTAGCTAATTCCCAGGAGCCCGTGTATGTATGAGGTGGGCAAGGAGGTAACTAGTTCCCAGGAGCATGTAGGTGTGAGGTGGGTGGTCTCCCATTTTGGTGGGCAGGGTGAGGTCCTTCACTTTTCCTGAGCAGTCACATCATTGGTTATAGCTCCAAGCTGGAGAAGATGCCTTCGATCCCTGAGGAACCTGAGCAGGGAGAACTGGAGCGGTTGTCCATGCCAGATTTCCTCAAACCCCTGATGGACCTGGAAGTGGGGCTGTCCAAGGAGGCAGTGCTGGAGTGCCAGGTGGCCGGACTGCCCTACCCCACTATCAGCTGGTTCCACAATGGTCAGCGCATCCAGAGCTCAGACGATCGTCGAATGACACAGTGTAGGTGTCTGGGATTCAGATGAGGAGGCAGGGAGGACCTTGGGGTGAGGGTGGGAAGTGGGAGGGGAGCAAGTGTTACCCATGTCCATCTTTCTTCCTACTGGAGGTACTCTAACAAACAACTTCTTGCCCTCTTTGCCTACTTCAGCCAGACTTTGCTTGGCCAGAGTCAAAGATCCAGCAGAGTAGAGAGAAGGATCTTAGATAGCCAGAGAGCAGGAAGAATGAGGATAGACCCCCACCCAGAGTCTGCCTTCCGCAGCTACATGCTGGCTCTCCCCTTCAGCTGTTCCATAACCTATGATCTACTTTTAAAATATATATGTTCAAAAATTTATTTTTTATTTAAAAATTTTTTTATTAAAGCTTTTTATTTTCAAAACATGGATAATTTTTCAGCATTGACCCTTGTAAAACCTTGTGTTCCACATTTTCTCCCCCTCCCCTAGATGGCAAGTAATCCAATATATTGTAAACATGTTAAAATATATGTTAAATCAATATATATATATATATATATATATTTATACAATTATGTTGTTTCACAAGAAAAATCAGATATGATCTATTCTTCCAGGGTCACCCTGTCGATACTACTGCCTTGTACCACCTTTCCTTCTGTTTGCTTCTAATATATCTGATATATGCCCCCTGACCTTGTCCGTAACTCTGGCCCTGAATTTCCATCTCTCTGTCTATCTCTGGATTTTTAGGAGAAGAAAGAGGGTCCTAGAGAAGGGAGATGTTCTCATAGGGGCAGCTCACAACTGCAGTATCTCCCTCTTCCATTGACAAATTGTGGGGTTTTCAGTTTAGGTAAATTCACTGGTCATATGGAGTGGCACAAAGGGCTTCAGTAGGGGAATGGTGGGATCTTAGACTGGAGCAGCAGGAAGGTGCTCAGTAGTGGGGGCCTTTGTGTGCCCGGCCTGGAGTCCGAATTTTGCCCTGCAGGCCATTTGAGAGTCATTAGAAGTTTCTGAGTCTGTGGCTGTATGTGCAGAGCTGTGTAATCTTTATAAAAGTTATCAGATTTTCTAATAGTATAGTGTGGATTGGATTTGAGGGGAGGAAGACTAAAAGCAGAGGGAAGAGTTAGGAGAGGGTGCACTAGGAGCAGGGACAGCACTGGACTTAGGAGTCCATAATATCTAAGGAACTAGCCATGGGGTCTTGGGTCTCAGTTTTCTCATTTGTAAACTGAGAGGCTTAAATAAGATCATCTTTAAGGTCTTTCAAGCTCTGAGATTTTGCAATTCTGTAATACTAGGCTATTTTGGTTCAGATAGGAGAGGCTATGGGTTTGAACTAGGGTCATGGCTGTGATGAAAATATAAAGGAAAAAGTGTAAGAGACATTTTAGAATAAGAATCAAAGAGATTTAGCGATTCACTGGTGTCGGGGGAGAGGGAGGGAGAAAAATTAAGGATGACTCCAAGCTTGGTGACAGGGAGGCTGGTGGTACTAACAGAAATAGAGAAATTGTTGTTTAACTTGGCACATGACAATGTTTTTGGGGTTTTAAAAGTCTTTTTCTGTTTCCTTTTTTTCTTATTTTGCATTTAAGTTTTAAATGAATAAATATGTTAAAAAAAGAAATAGAGAAATTGAAGGGGGTGGGAGTAGGGTTTTTTGGGGGGATGGTGGAACATAGTAGAAAGATGATCATTTAAGTTTTAGACAAATTTCATTTGAAGTGAAGGGGCATCCAACATTGTCGGCAGAAATTTTTGACTGAAGGCTGTGTGATCTTGGGGACCTTGGACAAAGCCCATCTTCCTGAACTCTGATTTCCTCATCTGTAAAATGATGTAGTTTGATTAGATGATCTCTAAGATCCCTTCCAGTTACAAATCGTATGATCTTTAAGAATCAAAAGTAGACTTGGGAATCTGGCTTAGACCAGAGGGCTGACCCAAGATAACCATTCTTCTGTTTTCACCATCCCTCTCCTTTCTTTTTGGCGGGTGCCGGCAGAAGGGATGACGCTAGTAACCCTTCTCTCTGGGTCTCCTCAAGCCTCTCTGGATTTCAGGATCTCAGCTGAACTTGGAACTTCAGCCTTTGTAGAGTCTTCCTAGCTCCCACCTTGTGTTTGTTTTTGTGTTCCTTTCCCTCCCCAGACAGGGATGTACATCGACTGGTGTTCCCAATGGTGGGACCACAGCATGCTGGTGTCTACAAGAGTGTCATCGCTAACAAGTTGGGCAAGGCTGCCTGTTATGCCCACCTCTATGTCACAGGTGAGGACCCCCTTCCTGACAACTATCTTCTTTTTTTTAAGGTCAATCCTGCCTATGTTTTCTTTTTCTTTTAAAGCTTTTTATTTACAAAACATAAGCATGGGTAATTTTTCAACATTGATTCTTGCAAAACCTTCTGTTCCAAATTTTCCTCTCCTTCCCCTCACCCCCTCCCTTAGATGGCAAGTAGTCCAATACATTTTAAATATGTTACGATATAATTAAATCCAATATATAAGACTATCTTCTTTTTTATTTCTTTTTTTTATTAAAGCTTTTTATTTGCATAACATATGTATAGGTATTTCTTCAACATTGACCCTTACAAAGCTTTCCATTACAAATTTTCCCCCCTAGTCCCCTCCCCTTCCCCTAGATGGCAGGAAGTCCACTGCATGTACATCTATCTTCTGATGGCTCCTTCCCAGCCTGAGATTTGAGAATTCCTGGTTCAGAAAGGGCTGCCCCTAAAATACAATTGAACATTTGTCTAGAAGCCTCCTGTGGCATTCTTTTTACTTTTAAAAAGGGTGGAGATTGGGGGGAAAAACTCTATTGGTATTTTCACCCCAAAATCAAATGCTCAATATGCAGGTGCTTGTGGATCTCACATGGTGTTCTGTATAGTGGCCAAATAAATTTGGCTTGCCCTGGACTACACAGGATTTTTTTTCTTTTTCTTTTAAATAGTATTTTAGTTTTTCCAATTACACGCATCAACAATTTTTAACATTCATTTTTTTTTCATAAAAATTTGAGTTCCAAAATTTCTTCCTTCCTCCTTCCCTTCCATCTTCCCTAAGATGGAAAGCAATTTGACATAGGTTATAAATGTGCAATCATGTTAAGACATTTTCATATTAGTTATGTTGTGAAAGAAGAAATAGAACAAAAGGAAAAAAATCACATATACAAAAATAAAGAAAATGAAAATAGTATGCTCTGAACTGCATTCAGAGTCTACTAGTTTCTTCTTTGGATGTAGATAGCATTTTCCATCATGAGTATATTGGAATTACCCTGGATCATTGTATTGCTGAGAAGAACTAAATCAATCATAGTAGATCATTGCATGATGTTGCAGATACTGTGTACAATGTTCTCCTGGTTCTGCTCATTTTACTTTGCATTAATTCATATATTAGTCAGGGTTTCTATTCCTTTATTCACAGACTCTTTTGGCCAGTTGGTGAAAGTTATGAACCCTTTATCAGAATAATAGATTTTTTAAAAAAAATTCATAATAGAAGGAAATGCTAAATTTTAGTTAGAAGCTATTGAAAATAAAGATTTTTTTTCATCCAAACTCATGGACCCCTCCTGAAATCTATCCACAGATTGCTTCCAATCAATAAGATATTTTTGTCTAGAGACAGAAAACTTGGATTCAGGTCTTATCTCTGAATTGTGTAACCATGGGCAAATTACTTAATCTGTTGGTTCATAAAATTTTTCCATTTAAGATCCCTTTTCTCCTCAAAATTTTTTATGTGACCCTAGATATATAGGTATATGAGACAAGCATAAAAATCAAATATTTACTGGTAATAAATCACAACTTCATGATCCCTACATTCGTTATACAATCCTCTATGGAGTTGATACCCACAGTTTAAGAAGTTCTGCTTTAGGCTACATGTATAAACACATGCTCCAGGGACTACATGTGACCTAAAATATCCCTAAAGGAGATTAAAATGTAACTGGGAAAAACTTAACAAAATAGGTAAAAATATAGCAAAACATAGATAATATCACTTTAATTTTTTTATTATTTTATTTTCCTCCAATTATACACATAAAAACAATTTTAAATATTTGTTTTTTTTTTAAAAAGATTGCATTCTAAATTCTCTCCCTCCCTCCCTTCTCTCTTCTCTGAGATGGTAAGCAATTTGATATAGGTTATACATGTGCAATCATGCAAAACATATAATATTACATTTTAAAACTAAGTCCATGTGCAGCCTGCAAAGATTCTTATGCACAATTTAATGGCCCTGGTTTCTCTTTGAAAAACTCTCTAAGTCAAAAGTTGCTAAGAAGGGTCAACCCATATTTGTAGAAGGAATTACCTAGATTCATTGATCAGAAGACCAGTTTAGCTCAGTTTAGAGATGCTTATCACTGAGTTGGTGACAGAAAGTAGCCAGGTCTTCTGGGAAATAATGCAGAGTGCAATGAACAGGGCAAGAAGAATAATTTTATATAATCACTATAACATTGACAATAACAGACAAACAACTTTGAAAGATTTCAGAGCTCACCAGAATTTTAATGTGTCACCAGCCATGAATTCAGAGCACCAGTAATGAAGCGTGGTAGCCACCTCCTGACACAGAAGCTACAGACTCAGAGTGCAGAATGAGACATACATTTTGGGGCAGGGCCAATGCAAGAATCTGTGCATATTTATTTCAGAGATTTTCTTTTCTCTTTGAGGGTAGGGTGGGAAGAAGAAAAAATACATTTTTTTGTTAATTGTAAAAAATTACATTTAGAAATTTTAAAACTAAGTCAGACTACGGGAAATTGAGTGATAAAGTTTTTTAGTCACAGAAATTCACAGACTATCTGGTAAGGCAGGATGATAGGAGAAGGAAAAGGAGAAAGAGAAGGAGAAGGAAGAAAAGGAGAAGAAGGAGAAGGAAGAAGGAAAAAGAAGAAAGAAGAAGGAAAAAGAAGAAGAAAGAAGGAAAAAGAAGAAAGAAGAAGGAAGAATAAGAAGGAAAAAGAAGAAAGAAGAAAGAAGGAAGAAGAAAGAAGGAAAAAGAAGAAAGAAGGAAGAATAAGAAGGAAAAAGAAGAAAGAAGAAGGAAAAAGAAGAAAGAAGAAGGAAGAATAAGAAGGAAAAAGAAGAAAGAAGAAGAAAGAAGGAAGAAGAAGGATGAGGAAGAAGAAAGAAGAAGGTGGTGATGATAATGGTGATAATGCTGCTGATAATAATTATAATGATGATAATGAATGGTGATGATGATAATGGATGATAATGATGATGATAACATGGTGATAACTGATGTACCTTTTCTTGGGATTTACTCATGGGCACTTGAATAGCCCCTCTGATTCTGGCATTCCTTCCTGGAAAATGTGGGATCCATTCCCACCTCACTAGAATTTCTTCTTGTTATGGCTTTCAGATCTAGTTCCCAGTCCTCCCGATGGACCCCCACAAGTTGTGACTGTGACTGGGAGAATGGTTATGCTCAAATGGAACCCTCCTAGAAGTGTCGACATGGCCATTGGTGAGTGTGGAGTGCAGAGGGACTGTAGGGGAGCATGGAGGCTTAAGGAAACCCACAAGTATTGAGTAAAGCTCGCTAACTGGAGTGAGAACAGATGGGAGAAAGGCTACTGCTCTGTGCCTCAGTTTTTCTACTTGGAGAAGCATCATTAGCTGTGTTCTATTACATGGTGTAATAGAAGTAGAACTCGATGGGGAATCAGAAGATCTGGGTTCAAATGCAGACTGCACTTACCAGCTGTGTGATCCTAGGCAAATCATTTATTTGTTTTCTTATTTGTAAAATGAGGGGCTTGGACTAAATGTTTCCCTTCTAGCTCTTAAGCTATAGCAGGAGACCCTCTTCCAGGGAAGGGAAACCCTAGCCTTGGTGTTGGAGGCTTGAGTATGAGCAGGAAAACCTTCCTATTCCTACTTGCTTTCCTTTTGTCAGATCCAGACACTCTAACCTACACAGTCCAGCATCAAGTGGTAGGTTCAGGCCAGTGGACAGCTCTGGCCACTGGCCTAAGGGAGCCAAGCTGGGCAGCCATGGGACTGCGCAAAGGGGTGCAACACATCTTCCGAGTCCTCAGCACCACAGTCAAGAGCAGCAGCAAGCCTTCCCCAGCCTCTGAACCTGTGCAGCTGTTGGAACGGGGTAGGTGGACAACTAGATGGTGGTATTGGGATGCTCTTGCCAGAGTAGGAGTAGTGATTAGAACCTGCTGGGGATGGTGTTGAGTGATAGAGGGAGAAATGATCCTAGGTGGGATTGGAAGAAAACCCAGTATACTAAGACGGGGCTTGGCAGAGGATTGGGATAAACCAGGAATCCAGGGAGGAAAGGAGGTGAGTTTTTCCCACCCTACCAAAGACTGGGCACTAGAACCTCCAGCTCCTGAGCATCTGTGATGTCTTACACAATTTGTATTTGATTGCACCTTACTCATCTCGTTGTGTCCTCTGTTTCCTGTTTCCCTAGCACCTGCCTAAACCTGCAGGCTACTCTTAGTTCTCCTAAATTCTCGTGGCTCAAGGGTAGAAACAACCCATTTCCTTCCCCTTAGCTCATCTGAGTATATCTGTGCATATGCCCATCTGGTATTGCCTGTGGGTGCAGTAAACCAGTGAATATTTCCCTGGTGGAAGGCAATAGAACCATATATGACTTAGCTAAAGTAGGTAGAGCTTTGCAGATATGGCCACTGGGAGGACTAGCTCTGAAAACTGATGAGAAGAGACCCAGGAGGGGTGCTAGCCTTGAAAGGCAAAATTGAGTCTTTCACAAAAAAAAAGCTTTACCAGAACTCAAGGGAGAAAAGATCAAAGAAAACATTGGTATGATATAAAATTGTAGAGCTACTGAACTTGGGAATCTTATCCTAAATCAGGAACTTTTAACCTGGGGTCCTTGAACTTTTTAATTTTGGTAACTGCATTTCAATAGAATTGGTTTTCCTTTTAATCTTATATATTTTGTTTCATGCATTTAAAAATATGATTCTTTTAAAAATTAAATTAAATAAAAAATATGATTTTGAGAAGTGGTTCATAGGTTTCACCAGATTATCCAGTGTCCATGACCTAGAAAAGGTTAAGAACCTTTGTCCTATATTATACTAGCAGCTGTATCCAGAAGCTGAGCTTCAACTTTTATAAGCTTGTGCAACTATTCCTCAATTTCTCCATTTATAAAATGGGTCTAATACTCATGTTATTGGAAGGAAAGCACTTTAAAATAACTGAAATGCCTTATAAATGGGCGTTATTATTATTAATAAATTTGCCTTAATCTGGCTGTAAAGGCTGACACAAGCTTCATGGCTGACTAGCTATTCCCTTCCTTCATCTATCATCTCTCCTATCCAGCTATCCTGTGATCTCACCATTTTGCCTTTGGAAAAAAAATTGCTATTACCATGTATTTATCCTCCAGCTCATCACAGGTTCCTTCAACGTCTCAAGACTAGCATCCCTCCTGGGTCTCCTTTCATCAGTTTTCAGAAATAGTCCTCCCAGTGGCCATATCTGCAAAGTGCTACCTAATTTGACTGAATCATAGTTCCATTGCCTTCCTCTAGGGAAATCTTTACGGTTTATAGCATCCATAGGCAATATCAGGCAGACATATGCATGTACAATTTGTACCAACCAGTGAAGGGTCTTTCTTTCTAGGAGTGTCACCCTATAGACTGGACTGACCCAGCGGAGGAGATGGAGAGAGAAGGGACCAGACAAAGAGTTGGGGGGCTTCAGTTAGGGTTCCCTCCCTGCCTCTGAGCATTGAATCAGACGAGCTCTCAGGTCCCTTCCCACTCTTAGCCTTCTGTGTTTCTATGATGGATTCTTTTCTCTGCTTCTATAGCTCTGGAGGAACTCCAGTGTTTTCCTCCCTCCTCACCCCCATCTATTCTCCTGGCTCTTTAGGTCCTGTCCTGGAAGAGGCCCCTGTTGTGCTGGACAAGCCAGATGTGGTATATGTGGTAGAGGGGCAGCCAGTCAGTGTCACTGTCACCTTCAACCACGTGGAAGCCCAAGTTGTCTGGAGGAGGTGCTCTTAACTACTGGCTCTTTCCTGCCTTACCCAGTGCCTTCTCACCCCAGCCCTCGACCTTGTCTTTGCCCCATTAATTGGTCTCTACCTTACCCCAATTCCTGCCCCTCTCCCTCAAGGGAGAAAAAAAATCAAAGAAAACATTGGTATGATATAAAATTGATGAGCTATTGAACTTGGTAATCTTATCCTAAATCAGGAACTTTTTTTTTTAAAAAAATAATATTTTGATAATTGCTATAATATGATTCCTCTCTTTTCCTTCCCCTGCCAGCTGTCGAGGGGCACTGCTGGAGGCACGTGCGGGCATGTATGAGCTGAGCCAACCAGATGATGACCAATACTGTCTGCGCATTTGCCATGTGAATCGTCGAGACGTGGGGCCCCTCAGCTGTACAGCACGGAACCGGCACGGCACCCAGGCTTGCTCCATCACCCTGGAACTCGCAGGTGGGCTTGGGCTCTGGAGCTTACACTAATGCCCCTCTGGGACTCTGCTGCCCTTTTCAAAGGGACTTGGCCAGCATTTAAGAAAAAGAATTTGATTTAATTCTGTTCAACAAGCCAGATAAAAGAAACTTTCCAAGCACAACCTTAGAGCCCACAGAAATCTTATCCTCATATCTCCCCATCAGGCTGGCACAAGCTGCCTGACTAATCAGCACCAACCACTCACAGATAGTTGGTTCCAGATCCCTGTGCGTTTTTTCTCCAGCTGTGCCCAGGACCAACCCCTGACTTCCTCTCATCAAAAGTGGAGCTCCTTGTGGTCCCTCCTGCCAGTTTCTGGGGTCAGTGCTTTGAGCCACTTACGAGTCCATCACATTTGCAAGGCTCTAGCCAGACTGTTTCAATTCAGGTCAATTAAGTCCAACAGATATCTATTTATATAAAGTGCCCACTACATATGGAGCCCTGTGCTAAGCTTTGGGGAGATTAAACTTGAAAGTGCTTGTCCTCTTAAAACTCAGAAGGAAGACATGATAAGCATTGGCAAATAGAACACAAAATAATCCGTGAAAATTGCATTGTACCATAAAAGGTACAAGGTGCTAGACTTTGGGGAGATTAAACTCGAGAGCACTTGTCTTCTTAGAATTCAGGAGGATATGATAAACATTGGCAAGTAGAACACAAAATAATCCATGAAAATTGCATTGTACAATATAAGGTACAGTTCTCTCTCTCTCTCTCTCTCTCTCTTTTTTTTTTTTTTTTGCTTTTTGCTGAGGCAATTGGGGTTAAGTGACTTGCCCAGGGTCACATAGCTAGGGAATGTTAAGTGTCTGAGACCAGCTTTGAACTCAGGTCCTCCTGACTTCAGGGCTGGTGCTGTATCCACTGTGCCACCTAGCTGCCCCCAGTTCTCTTTTTTCTGCTTTTTTTTCCTCTTATGGTTTTCCCCTTTTCTACTTTTTCTCTCCTAACATGGTTCATAAAGAAACACATATTAAAAAGTTAATGTACATGTATAACCAGAAAAAATAAAATAATTAACAAAAGACAACAATAAAAGGTACAATCAAATGTGTTAGCTGGGACTTTAAGGAAAAAGGTCATGGTCAACCAAAGTGAGGAGCAAGGAAGGCTTCCTGGAAGTGGCATTTGAGTTGGATTATAAAGCAATTCAACAAGTGAAGAGGGAGAGAATTCTAGGCATAAAGAAATGGAGGTTAAAAAAATAAAAATTAAAAAAAAAAGAAATGGAGCTAAAAATAAAGCACAGGCTAGGTTTAGGAGGCTAAGAGAAGTCCAGTTAGTGGGGCATGGGGAATGTTCAACAGAATTAAATGAACTAAAGCAGAAGAAGTAAGGTTGCAGAGGGCCTTAAATACCTATTTTTATAGGTCATAGTGAGCCACTTAAGAGTCTCAAGCTGAGGACTTTCATGGCCCCCTCAAATGGTTTGAAATAATCCATAGATGGGGTAGTTAGGTGGTGCAGTGGATAGAGCACCAGCCCTGAAGTCAGGAGGACCTGAATTCAAATCTGGTCTCAGACACTTCCTAGCTGTGTGACCCTGGGCAAGTCACTTGACCCCAATTGCCTCAGCAAAAAGCAAAAAAAAAAAAAAAGAAAGAAAAGAAAAGAAAAGAAAGAAATGATCCTTAGACTATGACAAACAAGTACGATTTCCAGCAAGGAAGATTCACTTCTTGAGACCGTCCACTCCAGCTTCCTTGTGTTTCAGAGGCGCCACGGTTCGAGTCCATCATGGAGGATGTGGAGGTGGGGTCTGGAGAGACGGCTCGTTTTGCCGTCGTCGTGGAAGGGAAGCCCCTGCCAGATATTATGTGGTACAAGGTGAGTGCGGGATGAAGGGAATGGGTAGCTCCAGATTTGGGGGGAGGGTTCTAAGGGAGGATTAAGGAAAGAAAGATTGAGTTTGGAGAATAGAAGCAAGCTCGGGGGGATTTTGGGGGAGAACATGAGTTTTCTTAGTCTAAGAAAGTGCTGCAAGAAATGGTATTTTTAGGGGGGGATGTTGACCTTGGGAGGATAAATAAGGAAGAAATTGAAGTTCTGGAGGAATCAGGGCTGTGGGAAGCACAGGAGAGATGTGGGGGCTTGGGTGTGATTGGGGCCCAGGGGTGGAGGTGATCTCCTGATCTGCAGGAGGAGGCCCTGTTGGAGGAGAGCAGCCATGTGAGCTTTGTGTACGAGGAAAGCGAGTGCTCCTTGGTTGTGCTGAGCACGGGACCCCAAGACGGTGGTGTCTATACCTGCACAGCCCGCAACCTGGCAGGAGAAGTGTCTTGCAAGGCTGAGCTTGCCATTCGAACAGGTAGGGTTCTTGCATTTGGGTTGAGATGGGGACGATACCTGCATCCCCTTTTCCCCTAGGGACCCTACTTTTCATTCCTCCCTTTTTCCAGGTACTGGAAATCCCTGTGGTCCAACCTTTCCTGAACCCAGTTCCTCTATTCATAGGATCATAGATTTAGAGCTAGAAGAGATCTTAGAAACTATCATTTTTTTTTTTTTTACCGATGAGGAAACTGAGAGAGGCTAAGTGATTTCCATATAAAATTAATAAAAATTATTTGAAGAGGAGGGAAAATTCAAACACAAGATTTTTCAAGGGTTAATGTTGAAAAATTATCCATGCACATGTTTTTAAAATAAAAAGCTTTAATAAGAAAAATAATAAAAACACTAGAAAAAATTATTTGAGGTACTATTTTAACTCAGTTCTTCCTGACTCCAAATCTAGGACTGGATCTTAGCCCTTCTTTTCTAGACCCCAATATCCTATTTCCTAAGTATTTGGTCCCTTCTCTTCATCCCTTCCCAGCCCACCTTCAGCATTATCGCTCGCTCCCTTCCCTATCTTCATTCCATCCCTGCTTTCTATCCTTCGGCCTTCCATCCATCAGCCTTATCTTTCTTGCAGCTCAGACATCCATGGAGATTGAGGGAGCAGGGGAAGATGCAGAGCTGCGGGGACGGAGGCTTAGTGACTTTTATGACATCCACCAGGAGATCGGCAGGTAGGGCAGCGGAGTGCCACTGGTGGAGAGGCTGAATGTCTCACAGCTTGGGTCCTTGGGGATGGGGAAAGGGATGGAGGTCCCAGCCTTGGGGAGCAGCCCCTGACCCTTGCCCTGGCCCACCTGTGTCTCAGAGGGGCCTTCTCCTACCTTCGTCGGGTGGTGGAGCGGAGTTCTGGCCTCGAGTTTGCTGCCAAGTTCATCCCAAGCCAGGCCAAACCAAAGGCATCTGCACGTCGGGAGGCTGGGCTCTTGTCCAGGCTCCAGCATGACTGTGTCATCTACTTCCATGAAGCCTTTGAAAGGCGACGGGGACTCGTTATTGTCACCGAACTGTACCCGGGGGACAGGCTGGGGGGAGCGTGGCCCCTGTCTGCTGCCGAGCCGTGGGAGGGGGCCGACGGGAAGTGGGAGAGGGAGGGGACATCGGGGAGGGCCGGCCTTCTCCAGGGAGGTGGGAGGAGGAATCCCAGGGGGCTGATGAGGGTCAGTCCAGGCCCCTTTTCTCCTTGACCCTGGATTCAGCTGCACAGAAGAGCTTCTAGAACGAATGGCCAGGAAACCAACCGTGTGTGAGTCTGAGGTGAGGGCAGGGGGTGGGTGGAGTTGGGTGGGGGGCTCCTTCTCCTGTTTATAGCTCTGCCATGGCTAAACTGGCGAGGACTACATTCTGGGGAGATGGCCCTGTCCATGGTGGTGGTGATGGGGCAGGACAGAGAGAAATGCACTCTGTGGGAGCCCCTTAGTCCAATTAATCCCAGATGCGTTTGGGACCAACTCCAGGCTTAGCAAAGAGCTCACTGTCTAGGAATTAGTTTTTAGAACTGGTCATTTTTATTTATTTTTTGCTGAACCAGTTGGGGTTAAGTGACTTGCCCAGGGTCACACAGCTAGGGAATGTTAAGTGTCTGAGACCAGATTTGAACTCAGGTCCTCCTAACTTCAGAACTGGTGCTCGAATTGCTAATTTTTAAATGGAAACAACTTGATTAAAATCTATCACTGAAATCTTAAGTCCATTAAAAATAGATTAATATGGGAAAAAAACCAGTCAAACCCAGAATTCATTCTCTGGAGAGCTCAGTTTCTCTCATCCGGTATTTCAAAGTTCTCTCCTCTTTTTCCCCATCAAAAGTTGTCCTAGAATCTATGTTCAGTATCAATTACCCTTATCAAAGGTACGCCGTGTCAAAATTTCTGCTGCTTTTCTGCTCTTTTTAAATACAATTTTCCCCATCCTCAGAATGTAAGCTTTGTGAGATCAGGGGCTGTCTTTTTTTCTGGTTGTATTTGTATGCCCTGTGCTGAGCCCAATATCTGGAACACAGTGGGAGCTAAATAAATGCTTGTTGACTGATTGACTGTTCTTCCTTCAACGCCCATCTCCCCTCTCCTGGGCTCATTCTTCTATCACAGCTGAGCCCAGCTTAGCTTATGTTGCCAAGCTTGTTTTTCCCCACTCTGGATACATTCTATCTGGATAACAGTTCTGGGTATACCCCCCTTCCCCTGTGGGCTCTGGCCCCCACTGTCTCTCCAGATCCGGACCTATGTGAGGCAGGTGTTGGAGGGACTCGCTTATCTTCACCAGAGCCATGTGCTGCACCTGGATATC
Source organism: Myrmecobius fasciatus (assembly GCA_023553655.1). NCBI lineage: Eukaryota > Metazoa > Chordata > Mammalia > Dasyuromorphia > Myrmecobiidae > Myrmecobius > Myrmecobius fasciatus. The sequence goes on along the minus strand of JAJPUD010005929.1, from coordinate 12,861 downwards.
AAGGTGAGAAGAGGGCAAGGGGGAGGGGAGCGGGCAGCAGGGGAGCCAGACAACAGTGGGGTAACCCCGAGAGCCCAGGTTGGCCAGGGCACCGACAAAGAGCCGTCTCATCCTCTCCTGTAGCCGGAGAACCTGCTGGTGTGTGATGGGGCTGGGGGCTCAGAGCAAGTGCGAATCTGTGACTTTGGCAATGCCCAGGAACTAACACCAGATGAGCCCCAGTACTGCCAGTATGGCACCCCTGAATTCGTGGGGCCTGAGATTGTCAACCAGACACCCGTGTCCGGCGTCACCGATGTGTGGTGAGTAAGAGGGCAGGGCGACTGTGTGCCCGGTGCCGGGGAGCCACAAAAAGTCCACAATAACTAATAAGATAATTGGGGAGAAGGGCTATCGTCTGCCCACTGGGGTCCCTGCTGATGACATCTGTCCTTTCTTTTCCTCAGGCCTGTCGGTGTGGTTGCCTTCCTCTGGTAAAGACCTCTCTGGCGGCTGAGACCCTTCCGTGCCTTCTTTTCTCTCTGCCTTAAGCAGCAGCCTAATTTGGGGAGGGGGGACGAAGGGGGACCCCAAGGAGATGTTAAGGAGATGTCACGGCTTCGATCCCTGCTCAGCCCACATCCGAGTCTTCCTGGCTGCTTGAGCCCTGCCCTTTCCTATATCCCTGATAATTATGATCCTCCCAAACCTGTCCCCTATCAACCCTCAGCTCCCTCTGCTTCTGCCCCTGGAATCCTCCTGCCTCCCTCCCCCTGGCCTCCCATTAACATCCTTCTCCCATCCGGCCTCTGCAGTCTGACCGGGATCTCGCCCTTTGTTGGGGAGAATGACCGGACCACGCTGATGAACATCCATAACTACAACGTGGCCTTTGAGGAGACGACCTTCCTCAGTCTGAGCCGAGAGGCCCGAGGCTTCCTCATTAAAGTTCTGGTTCGGGACCGGCTGTGAGTCCCCTTGAGAGTCCCCCTTTGCCTTCATCAATCACATCTAACCCATCCTGGTGGTCTCCTTTCCACACTGTCCCCTCCCAGCCTCTTAGGGCAGAGCATCTCCCCCAACTTACTTCTTTAATATTTCAGTAACAATATTCCACCGTAACTGAACTCCTTGGAAATCTGCACTTCATTTTATGCATTTATAAACATTATACTGACAAGGGGTTCTCAGGCTTCCCCAAACTGCCAGAGGAGTCCATGACACCAATCAGGTTAAAAACCCTGCTTTAATAGCTTTATAATGGTAGCTAATATTTACAGAGCTTATTTACATCAGGCGCTGGAAGATTTGCTAAGCACTTTATATATGCTGTTTCATTTTATCCTTAGGATAATCGTGTGAGCTAGGTACTATCGTTTTTTAGAAATAAGGAAGCTAAGGACAACAGGACAAGTTTGGTCCAGCTACAGAGAGAGAAGCCAGAATTTGAACTCACGTCCTGACATCAAAGCCAGTGCTTTTTCCATGGGACCACAGGGCTGGGCTTTGGGCCATATTTTGGGGCATCTCCCCTCTCCTCTCGGTCCCATTTAACCTCTCTGTCTCTTTGTAGGCGACCCACAGCCGAGGAAACCTTGGAGCATCCTTGGCTTAAGGTGAGAATAAGAAGTGGGTGGTGGGTGTGAATCATATCCATCTTCGTAAAACTAGGAGGTATAATGAATCGTGTTGCTCTTAGAGATAGGAAGATATGAGTTCAAATCCAGCAGCAAACACTTCATTAAATTGGATTACTTGCCATCGGGGGGAAGGGAAGGAAAAATTTGGAACATGAGGTTTTGTAAAGATCAATGTTGAAAAATTATCCATGTGTATGTTTTAAAAATAAAAAGTTGTAATAAAAAATAAATAAAAACCAAAAACCATTTTATTAGTAGGTAGTGTAATGATAGAATGTCAGTCATCTTCCTAAATTCAAATCTGGCCTCAGACACTTACCAGCTGAATGAGCCTGGCCAAGTCACTGAACTCTGCTTGCCTCAGTTTCCTTATCTGTAAAATGAGCTGGAGAATAAAACTCCATATGGGGTCCCTGAAAGTCAGACACAACTAAAAAAAAACTGAACAAAAACAGCAAAAAAAAATGATTCTTTTGTTCTCGATCTCCTTTTCCTCATCTGCGCTAGCTACTAGTATTACTCCCCAGTTCCTGTAGTCAGCAGCAGGATCCTTGCTTGCAGAAGACAGAGGCTGGAGCTAAGGGAGGGCAAGAGGGGGTTGTCCAGAAGATGATGGGATGAAGACTTCACCCCTATTCTCCCTAACTTCCTCCCCTGGGTTTGTAGGCAACGGCAAAGGGTGCGGATATCAGCACTGACCACCTGAAGCTGTTCCTGTCTCGAAGGAGGTGGCAGGTGAGCCTTATTCCCTTGCCCCATATTCGGACCTACCTCTGCCCCCCTTTATTCCTACCTGTTCCCTCTCCCCTCTTTCCTCTCTCCTTGCCTCTTCCCTCCATCCCTCTCCTGTTTGTCTCTTCTTCCCTTCCCTCTTCTCTCTCTTCCCCCTTTCTTTCTCTTCCTGTTTGTCTCTCCCTTTGCCTCCTTGCTTTTTCTTGCACAAACTTCTCCCAGACGCATTGTCCTATCAGCAGATCCCATTACTTAGATTACCATCCCATCTGGCTTCTAGGGGATGAGCTGAGGAAATGGGTCCCTTGGCAGGAAAGAGACAGACTCATGCCTTAGCCCAGCTCCATTTGGGGTCCTGTGCCTTTTCCACTCGCTACTCAATCCCCGACGTGCAAGGGGTGCTGGATGGATGCTGATAGCCCATCAGCAGTGATCCTTCTGCATCTTCTATCAATAGCCGCTACCCATCCTTGGGGAGAATGGCCCTTTATTTTGCATTTAGACTCCAGAAACTGAAGTTTTCAGAAGGATTTGTCTGAGAAACACATGGTTTAAAACTTACATTTAAGGGGGAATGGGCAAACGTTTAGAGCATGCAGGAATATTCTCCTAAGAGTCCTCTAATCTAAATGTAGAGCCCCCAGCTTCCTGGGTTAGTCATCTCTGCCCTAACTGGCATCTAGGCCTGGTCTCACTGCATGGATAGCCGCCAGCTTGCCTCTGGAGTCGACCCCATGTGTGAGGTTCTTCCAGCTGGGTCTCCAACCAAATTCTGGCTTTTTTTCACTTCAAAGCTGGTGCCCTTCTGGGCCCCCCTGCCAACTTTTGGACTGTGTTCTGGAGCCATCAGTCCTCTATATTAGCAAATCTTTGCCAGTTTCCCAAACCATGCACTACAGCATCCCTGAGAAAATGTCTGTGTTAGCAGAGGCTGGAGGGAGGAAGGGAAGAAGGGGTGGGGAATGGGGCAACCACCTAGGAACGCAAATAAATCTACAGAAACTGAGAGCAGCCACCATCCTGTCCTAGTATAAGAGAGATGCTCCACTACCGTGCCAAAGTGAGGTTCCTATTTTCCTAAACACACACTCATCATCATCATCATCATCATCGTCATTATCTTTGCAAGAATTTATATTTGAATATATGAATATATCTTTGAATAATTGAATATATAAATATATTTATTGCTTTGAGGTTTGCAAATTGCTCTACATATATCATCTCGATCCTCATTGTCACCCTAGAAGGTAGTTGCTATTATTATCCCCATTTTACAGATAAGGACACTGGAGCAGAAAGATATTAAGTGATGTTCAAGGTGACACAATGGAACTCATGATTTGAGTGCACGTCCAGCTCTTTGTCCACTATAGTGTATGAGCTAGCTGCCTCATCATTTCACCCCTGTCCCTCTTGGTATCTCTCCTCATGCTGACATTAATCCTTGCATCATTTCTACACACACACACACTGACACCCTAAGTCCAACACAGATGCATGTGCACCCCATTATCCTGTATAAGGTATTTGCCCTAGATTACAGGTCCTTCTGGCCTGCTCCAAGGGATTGCCTCAGGAGTTCCTTCTTGCTACATTCATGCTCTTCTCTCACTTCTGGATCCAGAAATTAGGCTTCTTACCTTGTGGTCTCAGCCTTCTTGTCTCCCTACCCATACATGATCCAGTTTCTCCCCTTCTTTTTTACTGCTACCATCTCTAACGCCATCATCTACACTCTTTTTCTCTTCTTAAACCTGCCCCCTGCACTTCATAACCCAAAGGGAAGAAATTGAAAGTATGACTATAGAAATCCTTGTAATTCTGCCCTGGATGGTCCCCAGCTTTACTAAGGCATGAGTCATTAGGCTCCATCCCTCCTGGTATGCCATTCACACTTATTGTAGAATATCATCTCTTGGACCAGGACTCTCCTCCATCTGGATCCATTTTCAGCCAATGGGCAGGCTTTCTGGTAGTTCCACAACTCTCCATCCAATCACTAAGTGGCCGTCTACTTGGCCCTACAAGAGCCTGGTCTAATGAGTAAATGCAAGTCCCAGCACCAAAGGAGAACATCGTGTGACTGTTTTGGATGGGCAATACCCAGTCCCAGAGGAACACAGAGAGAAGACCTTGTTTTGTCTCATCTCCTCATGGTGGATGGGATTTAAGGCACCTTGTCCCATACCTCCTCACACTGGGTCTGACTCTAGTCCTGGACCATTCTGTCTCGTTAGGTTTCCTAAGCTTAATTTTCTTTAAGTCTGTTATTAAGGGTGCTTCTTGCTTTCTTGTGCCAACTCTTGGTTAGCCTTGGGTTTGATGGCACAATGAACCTGGAGTCAGAAAGGCTTGAGTTCGGATACTTACTAGCTGGGTGATCCCCTGGGCAAGTCATCTAACTGATTAAGCTTCTGTAAAATGGGTTAAAACTCTCCTAGGGTTGCTGTGAGGATTGAATCAATTGATATTTGTAAAGCTTTTGACACAATGCTTAGTATACAGTCAGTGCTATATAAATGTTACCTACTATTAATTGTAGAATTAGGCAGGTTCCGTGGTCCACAATGGTGATGTTCGCATCCCTGGCCAGACTGTTCCCTGCCAGAAACCCCTAAACGGATGGACTTATTTAGAGAACATAAGATTTAGCCCTGGGAGGGAACCTGAGAGGTCATTTGGACCATTTTACACAGGAGAACACTGAGATCCAGAGATGTCCCCCTCAAGGTCACGTTGATCCTAAGTAGCAAGATTAGGAGTCGCTCCCAGGTCCTCTGGCTTTAAGTCTCTTACTTTCCCCATTATACCACAGAGTAGCACCAAAAGCAGTGTCCCCGGATGCCCCTCCCATCAAATCCCATTTCCAGGGCACCAGCAGCTCCAGCTCATTTGTGGAGCTGGGATGATGGCCAAGTTTGGAGCCCAATCGACAGTTACCAGCTTTACCCCTGATGCAGGTTAATTTTTGATGATATGCTCCAGTGTCTTCAGGGTAGCCCCTCTTCCCAGAATCCCAGCTTATCATTTTACAGTGTCACAAACATAGTATATAGTAATAATACACATTTTATATCAGCAATAAGAAAAGGGTCATTTTGTCACAACTTCTCTGCCCTTCCCCCTCTTTTCTCTCTCTCCATTTCTTTCTCTTTGTGTCTCTCTATCTCTTTCTCTCTGTGTCTGTTTCTCTGTCTCTCTGTTTCTGTGTCTCTCTTTCTCTCTGTGTCTGTCTATCTCTGTCTCTTTTTGTTTCTCTCCATCTCTCTGTGTGTATCTGTCTGTTTCTCTGTCTTTTCTCTGTCCCTGTGCTTCTCTACTCCTGTCTCTCTGTTTCTATCTTTATCTCTCTGTCTCTGTGGCTATGTGTCTGTGTCTCTCTCTTTCTCTATCTCTGCTTATGTCTCTGCATCTCTGTTACTGTTTCTATCTCTTTCTCTATGTGTCTCTGTCTCTTTCTATCTCTATATATCTCTTGATTTCTCTGTCTCTCTTTTTATCTATATATTTCTCTCTGTCTCTGTCTCTATATATTTCTCTGTGTCTCTATCTCTGTGTGTCTGTCTGTCTCTTTCTATCTCTATATATTTCTCTCTGTCTCTGTCTTTAT
>JAJPUD010005928.1:127392-143509 GCA_023553655.1 Myrmecobius fasciatus | reverse complement strand
AAAAAAAAAAAAAAAATCCCTGTATATTCAATTTCAAGAAGGCATGAAAGCAAATTGCCTAGATCTCTTAAAACCAGAAGACAAAGTGAAAATAGAATCTACTGGTCCTCTTCTGAAAGAAATCCCAAAATGAAAACTCCTAGGAATGTTGTAGCCAAAATTCAGAATTTCTAGGTCAAACAAAAAATATTCCAAGCAGGCAGAAAGAGAGTTCTAATACCAAGGAGTCATAGTCAAGTTTGCAACTAGATTTATTAGCTACCATAATAAAGGAACAGAAAGCTTAGAATACAATATTATGAAAGGCAAAAGATAGAGGCTTACAATGAAAAAATAACTTATCCAGCAAAACTTGGTATAATTCTGCAAAGGAAAAATTAACCTTTAACGAAACAGAAGATTTCTGAGTATTCCTAATAAAAAGATTAGAGTTGAGTAGAAACTTTGAAACAAACTCGAATTAAAAGAAAACATAAAAAGGTAGCTTTAATGAATAATAAGAAAGGACCATACAAAGGAGAAGTCAGCTGGAATACTGGTGCTGAGTACACTCTATTAATCACTTTTTTTATAAAGATGGGGAAGAGGTTGAGGGAGGGGGTGGGGAAGAAAACATAAGATAAATTGTAGGGAAATGGAAAATTAGTCATCATAACTCTGAATGTGGGATAAACTCATTCATAAAAAGGAAGAAAATAGAATTGATTAGAAATACCATCCAAAAAATTTTAAGAAATACAGGGAGTTATAATATGGAGCCAAAACAACAAAAATTATTATTTATCTGAACTTAGAAGAAGCGGATTCATGATTTCAGATAAAACAACAGCAAAAATAGCCTTGATTAAAAAAAGATTAACAAGGATTTTGTTTATTATGCTTAATATTATGCTGAAAGACACCATAGACAATATTTAACTATATGGATCAAAATTTGTGGAATGTAGCCCAACTAGTCCTTAGGGGAAAATGTATATTTCTAAATACTTTCCTTAACTAAAATAGAGAAATAATAAATCAATGAATTAGATGTGCCACGCAAAAAAATCCTCTAGAAAACCAACAAGTTAAAAATCCAATTAAACAACAAAATAGAAAATTTTAAGATCAGGGTTCTGTCCTCTCATTTTTCAGATGAGGAAACCAAGACTCAGAATAACTTGACTGAGGTCAAACACGTAAGTGTCTGAAAAAGAATTTGAACTCCAGTTTTCTTGATTCCAAGTATATCAGTATCCAGCAAGCCACACTGCCTAATTATTGGAAAGTGGTTATATGTGTGTTTAAGGCTATATTTCTAATTCTCTGTGTCCCTTAAGGCTATATTTAGGACTGAGGACATAGAAGCATAAATCACCATTCAGCTGGTGTTTGGTGCTAGGAGGGGTAACACTAATTGCTCAGGCTTAGTTTTAAATAATGAGAAAATTAGGAGAAAAGATTGATCCAGGATGAGGAAACAGCCCCCAGATAAAGAGAACCATGTTCCAGATGATCTTACATTCTATGATCCTTTAAAGTAATTCTTAAAAGACTACAAATTTAAATAATCATTTGAGTCCTTAGGAAAGGGTGGGATCAGGGAGATAGTCCTGGAATTCTTGGAAAGGCCATTGTAACCTTAGCAGGGTTGTAAAGTAATCTTTATGAGTGTATTGCAATGGTGTGTCCAGAGACTACCACAGTGACCACATGGTGATCGTGTGACTAGGGTGGGAAGGTAATGATTGACCAGAGGGGACCAATTGTTTGGCACTAGATAAATGCTCTGGGCTTTATCAACCCAGTTCAGGAAATAGAGAAGGGAGGGGTATGTGTGGGGGGGGGGGGGAGGGGGATGCCCTGATGGAGGAAAGGCTTGGTCTGGGTTCCCAAAACTGTTCATCAAGATCAACACCAGGAAAAATTATGAAGTAGAGAAAACCTCCCTTCTCCATCCATCGGTTTAATTAAACACATATACACTCCCCAAAACATTGATTAATCACCTACTATGTGGAAGGCATCATACTAGGTGATGGATTAACACAAGATTTAGAAACAATACTGGTTTCAAAGAGCTCACATTTTATGGAGGTCTAGGAATAACATGTGCACAGGGAATGCCTAATATAAGTCAGGGTGATAATATAAATATTAATAAAAATGATAAACATTACTATGAGTTATATTGAATGCTTTCCAAAGAGAGGAAATAGAATACAAAGGATGGTGGGAGTGATATTTAGCCTTCCCAAAGATGGCAGCATCTAAGCTAAATTTTGAAGGAATATAGGGATTTGAAAAGGCAGAGATTAGGTGGCAGCACATACTTGCCCTGAAGAATGCTGTTAAGTTCAGAGAACAGATGTCCAGTTTGGCTAGAATAGAGACCATGTGAAGAGAAGTAATATCAACCAGTCAGTTAAAAACCAGTCAGCAAACATTAAGTGCCCACTAGGTGCCTGGCATCTTGGTTAAGTGCTGGGGATACAAAGAAAGGCAAACATATTTTTGCTCTAATTGGGGAAATAATAAGCAACTATGTACAAACAAGATGTATTCAGGATAAATTGGAGATAATCAACTGAGGAAAGGCACTAGTTTTCAAGGAGTAGAAATGGCTTCTTGCAGAAGGTAGAATTTTAGTTGGTTATTACAATAATCCAGATAAAATGCATTGAAACCAATGGATGTCAGAGTTATTGTGGAGGTGAATCAATAAGATATGGGAGGTTATCAGATATAAGGGATGGAAATGTAACTCAAGAGGTTGTAAACTACGATCGAGAGAAAGGCAGTCTTGACAGGTGGGAATTTTGCTGGAGGTACAAGATTTAGTAGCAGGAGAAAGAAAAACGATGGCATAATAGGAGGCTTGGAGTTAGGAAGCCCTTAGTTCAGTCCTATCTCAGACACATAAAAGCTGTGTGATTTTGGGTCAGTCAATCATTTAATCTCTTTCAGACTCAGCTTCCTTATCTATGAAATGAGAAATTTAGACTTAATGGTCTCTACAGCCTCTTCCAGCTCTACATCCTACATTCAGATATAATAAGTTTGAGTTTTTGGCAGGACCCAGGATTTAGCACAGAGACTTGTATGTAGTAGGCACTTAATAAATGTTTATTATTTGACCTCCCAGAAAAAAATTGGAAAAATAAAATACTTTTGAAAATCTAAAAAAAAAAAATAATAGGGAACCATAGTTGCTATTTAAGCAAGGAAGTAATATGATCAGGGATTTCCTGTAGAAGACTGGAATTGGAATTGGAGAGAGGTTAAAAAATGTTCTCTGTAGAAAAGCTAATTGATGCCATAGGAACAGGCAAGCAATGGGTATAGCTCTCAAGATGGGATGGATAATGAGCTATCAAAGGTAAAGAAGAGAAAGTAGGGAGGCAAGCACTTGGAGAAGTGACTGCCATGGAAACCAAAGGAGGAGAGCACATCCAGGATGAAGAGAAATTAGTCAAAGGCCACAGGGAAGTCAAGGAGGATGGAAACTGAGAAAACATAATTGCATTTGATCTGAGGTCATTTATATATTTTGAGATGAGTAATTTCAGTAGAGTGACAAGCTTGGAAGCCATATTGAAGGTCAAAGATGAAGAAGGTATAAGAAATCAGGCAGAAAATATAGATTACTCTTTCTAGGAAGATGGTTGGGGGAGGCAAAAGAAGGGGTGTAGAGTCCAGTTGTTTATGGATCGACCAGGCAAGACCTGTAGGCAGTGGGGGGAAAGTCAGTAGGCATATAGGGGAATAGTGAAAATATCAATCTGTAGCTAACATTTAGAGTGCTTTAAAGTTTTTTTTGTTTGTTTTTTTGTTTTTTTAAACAACTAGAGTTTATTGAGCAAAGGAGGGAAAGAATCAGATATACCTTAGTGAAAATTTCTTTAGTAGGTATATAGAGGATGAATAAGAGAAGAGAGACCGGAGTAGCAATGTGGTACAGTGGAAACTCCAGTAAACTTTTAGGGCTGAATTTAGAATTAGGATCTTATCTATATCTGCCATTTGGTGCCTTAGAATCTTTTTTTTTTTAAATTAAAAGCTTTTTATTTACAAAACATATGAGTGATTTTTCTACATTGACCTTTGCAAAACTTTTTTTTGTTCCAAGCTTTTCCCCTCCTTCCCCCCACCCCTCACCCCTAGATGACAGGTAATCTAATACATGCTAAATATGTTAAATTATATGACAAATCCAATATATGTATACATATATGTACAGTTATCTTACTGCACAAGAAACATCAGATCTAGAAAGAGAGAAAAAAAAACAACCTAAAAAGGAAAACAAAATGCAGAGAAATATTCACAGAAAGCGTTAAAATGTTGTGATCCACACTCACTTCCCACAGGCCTCTCTCTGGATGTATATGACTATCTTCATCGCTGTACAATAGGAACTGGCTTGAATCACATCATTGTTGGAGAGAACCATGTCCATCAGAATTGATCATCATATAGTCTTGTTGCCGTGTATAATGATCTCCTGGTTCTGCTCATTTCACTCAGCATTGGTTCATGCAAGTCTCTCCAGGCCTCTCTGAAATCATCCTGCTGGTCGTTTCTTACAGAACAATAATGTTCCATGACATTCATATACCATAATTTATTCAGCCATTCTCCAATTGATGGGCATCTTTTCAATTTCCAGTTTCTTGCCACTACAAAAAGGGCTGCCACAAATATTCTTGCACATGTGGGACGCTTTCCCTCCTCTAAGATCTCTTTGGGATATAAGCCTAATAGAAACACTGCTGGGTCAAAGGGTATGCAGAGTTTGATAACTTTTTGAGCACCGTTCCAGATTGCTCTCCAGAGTGCTTTAAAGTTTGCAAAGCACTTCACATACATTATTTCATTTGATTTTAATCCCCACAACAATCCCATGAGGTGAGTGCCTTCTTAAATCTATTTTACAGAAGAAAAAACAGCCTGAGAGAGATCAAGTAATGCCCTGAATTACACAGCTAGTAGGTATTTTAGGCAGAATTCAAATTCAAACTTATCCAATGAGATATTTCAGGCTTTCATAAGCTCAGGCCTACATAACTACAACAGTCTTCTAATCTAATAAGACAACAGTCTCAAGTCTTCCATTCATGTTCCATATGATTGCCCCACCCTAAAGTACAGATCTGATCATATAACTTCCCTGCTTAATCAGCTCCCATGGTTCTCTATTTTTTCTTTTTTTAAAAAAATTTTTCAATAATTTATTTTTCCAAATATATGTAAAAGTTTTCAACAATCATTTTTGTAAGATTTTGTGTTCCAATTTTTTTATCCTTCCCTCCTTTATCTCCCCCCTCCCCAAGACAGCAAGTAATCTGTTATAGGTTAAATAGGTGCAATTCTCTTAAATATATTTCCATATTGTGTTGTTTCAGAAAAATCAGACCAAAAGCAAGGAAAAAAAACCATAAGAATGAAAAAAACCAACCAAACAAAAAGAAGGTAAAAATACTATGCTTCGATCCATATTCAGTCTTCTTAGTTCTCTCTCTAGATATAGATAGCATTTTCCATCCCAAGTCTATTGGAATTGCCTTGCACCACTCTATCAATGAAAAGAGCCAAATCCATCACGGCTGATCATCACAAAATCTTGTGCTATTGTGTATAGTTCTGGGTTCTGCTCGCTTCATTCAGCATCAATTCATGTGAGTCTTTCCAGGTTTTTCTGAAAACAAACTGCACATCATTTCTTATAGAACAATAATATTCCTTTACATTCCCATACCATAATTTATTCAGCCATTACTCAATTGATAGGCTTTCACTCAGTTTCCAGTTCCTTGCCACTATAAACATTTTTGCACATGTGGGTTCTTTTCCCTTTTTAATGATCTTGTTAGGATACAGACTCTGTAGAGACTCTGTTAGATCAAAGGTTATACACAATTTAATAGCCCTTTGGGCACAGTTCAGTATTGTTCTCCAGAATGGTTGGATCAGTTAACAACTCCACCAGCAAACTATTAGTGTCCCAGTTTTCCCACATCCCCTCCAACATTTATCATTATCTTTTCCTGTCATAGTCAATCTGAGAAGTGTGTAATGGTACCTCAGAGTTGTCTTAATTTACATTTCTCTGAATGTAATACTCTAAATAGTGATTTAGATCAGTTTTTCATATGGCTAGAAATGGCTTTAATTTCTTCATCTGAAAATTATCTGCTCATATTCTTTGATTATTAATCAGTTGGAAAGTGGCCTGTATTTTTATAAATTTGAGTCAATTCTCTACATATTTTAGAAGTAAGGCCTTTATCAGAATCCTTGGATATAAAAAATTTCCCCAGTTTTCTGCTTCCCTTCTAATCTTGTCTGCATTGGTTTTGTTAGCACAAAACCTTTTTAACTTCATATAATCAAAATTACTTATTTTGCATTTCACAATGTATTCTACTTCTTCTTTGGCCACAATTTTTTTCCTTCTCCACAGATGTGAGAAGTAGACTATCCTTTGTTCTTTTAATTTGCTTATTATGTATCACTCTTTATGTCTAAATCATGAACCCATTTTGACCTTATCTTGATAAAGGGTGTTAGATGATGGTCAATGCCTACTTTTTTCTATTTTCTAATACTATTTTCTAATTTTCCTAGCAATTTTTGTCAAATAGTGAGTTCTTATTCCAGAAACTGGGGTTTTTTGGTTTCCAAACACTAGATTACTATAGTCATTGACTATTGAACTAACCTGTTTTACTAACCAACTACTCTATTTTTTAGCCAATACCAAATGTTTTTGACAATTGCTGATTTATAATATAGTTTTAAGTCTGGTAGAGGTAGACCACCTTCATTTGCATTTTTCATTAATTCTCTTGAAATTTTTGAACTTTTGTTCTTTCAAATAAACTTTATTTTTTCCTAGCTCTGCAAAGTAATTTCTTGGCAGAATTTGATTGGTATGGCACTGCATAAGTAGATTAATTTAGTTGTCATTTTTATTAGCTCAGCATACCCATGAATAATTTATATTTTCCCAATTGTTTAAATTTAACTTTATTTGTATGAAAAGTGTTTTGTAATTGTGTTCATATAGTTTCTGGCTTTGTTTTTTGTAGGTAGAAGTTCCCTATTATTTCTAGGATAAAGTACAAACCTCTCTTTGTATTTCAATGCCTTTATTTAAAACAAAACAATGTTTGTTTATAACATTCATTTAAAAAAATGAGTTCTGAAGTCTTTTTCCCTTTCACCCTCTTTCACCCACCAAGAAGGCAAGAAATGTGATGTCCATTATATATGTAAAATCATTCAGCACTCATTTTTATACTAGCCATATTGAAAAAAAGTAAAAAAAAAATTATGCTTCAATCTGCACTTAAACTCCATTGGCTTTCTCCCTGGAGGTGGAGAACATCTTCCATAATAAGTCCTTTGAAATTGTCTTAGATCATTGCATTGATCAATAAAGCCAAGTTGCTTAGTTGATCATCATATAAAAATGTTAGCTTACAGCATTTTCCTTTTTTTTTTTTGCTTACTTCTCTCTACATAATTTTATATCAGTTCATAGTTCATTCCTCATTCTGCATCAGCCCTCCCAGGTTTTTCTGAAAACATCCTACTCATCATTTTTTTTATAGCACAATAGGATTCCATCACAGTTATATGTTACAACTAGTTCAGCTAATCCTTAACTGATGCACCTCTCAATTTTCAATTCTTTGCCACCATAAAAAAGATACCATAAATATTTTTGCACTTTTAGTTTCTTCCCTCCCCCTTTGATCTCTTTGGGATATACTTAGTAGTGGTATTGTGGGGTCAAAAGGTGTGCAGAGTTTTATAGCTCTTTGGATATAGTTCCAAATTGTTTTCTAGAATGGATGGACCAGTTTACAACTCCACCAACAGTGCATTAGTGTCCCAGTTTTTCCACATCCTCTCCAACATTTGTCACTTCCCTTTTTCATCATGTTAGGCAATCTGGTGTAAGGTGGTACTTCAGAGTTGTTTTAATTTGCATTTCTCTAATCAATAGTGATTTAGAGCATTTTTCCATATAACTACAGATAGCTTTGATTTCTTCTGAAAACTGTTTTTATCCTTTGACCATTTATCATTTCGGATTTACTCTCCCTCTCTCTCTCTCTCTCTCTATATATATATATATGTGTATATATATATATATATATACATATATATATGTGTGTGTGTATTAATTTGACTCAGTTCCCTATATACTTGAGAATTGAGAACTTTATCAAAGAAACTTTTCCCCTCCAGTTTCCTGCATTGGTTATGTTTGTGTAAAACCTTTAATCAAAATTATCCAGTTTACACAATGTTCTCTATCTCTTATCCATAGATTTGACAGGTAAAATTTTCCAAGCTTGCCTAATTTGCTTATGATATCATGCTTTATTTCTAAAACATGCATCCATTTTGAATTTATCTTGGTATATGGTGTGAGACATTAGTTGATACCTAGTTTTTGCTAAATTGCTTTCCATCTTCCCAGCAATTTTTGTCAAATAGTGGATTCTTGTTCCCAAAGATTTATCAAACAGAAGATTACTATGGTCATTTACTACTGTGTATTGTGTTACTTAATCCAATGCAACCACTCAAATTCTTAGCAAATACCGGATTGTTTTCATAATTAATGCTTTGTAATATAGTTTGAAATCTTATACTGTTCCTTCACTTTCCTCCAATTAATTCCCTTGATATTTTTTTTTGTTTTTCCAGAAAAACTTTGTTTCTAAGTGTATGAAATAATTTTTGGTAGTTCAATTGGTTTGATGCTGAATAAATAAATTTATTTAAAACTGTCATTTTTTATGTTGGCTCAGCCTGCCCATGAGAAATTATTTCTCCCATTGTTTTAGATGTTGTCTTTATTTATATGAAGTATTTTATAATTATGGTCATATGATTCCTGGGGACACTTCCAAATATTTTAAATTATTTATAATCTTGGGTTGACTGGAAGTCACATCTTCACTCTCAGGTGGTAAACCAAACTGATTTTTTTTTTTAGCACTTATATAGCAACACTCCAACAGGTACCAAGTGCTACAACAAACATTCTATACAACAAACTTATTCTAGGTTCAGGGGAAGTATGGGCAATTATCCTCTTCCTCTTCTGCTACCTCAGTGCTCCTGCACTGACTCAAACCCACAGAGTTAGTTCAAAACTATAAAATTCCTCTGAAACCTAGAAACAACAGAGGGAATCCCAAATTTCTTTAAGTATCACTGCAAGGGAATTCCAACAGGAGGTCTGAACTCATCCCTTGTGAGAATAAGTAGGCTCAGTTCAAAAAGAAAGCAAGCAGAATCAGGTAGACCCTGAATATATTTGGGATTCCCCAAAGGGATAACTCATCAAGAATGAATAATTTGTGGTTTCCAGGACAGCGGGCAATGTTTTTTAGCTGCAACTCAATAAGACTATCACAATAAAGCAAGAAGTCTAGATCTAATTAAAAACAAAAAAAAGGGGGGGGGAATGAATACTTTTGAGTCATGCATTCTAAGAACTGAAGTAGTTGGAAGATCTTGAATAAATAAGTATAGTGATATAACATATTCATACTTAAATTCAAATATGAATTCAAATTCAAAGACTGACTTTTTAGGAAACACATTGAAGAGGAGGGAAGAAAGATTGTTTAATTGCAATCTAAAATAAAAGGAGAAAAGCTAAAGTTTCTCAATTGGATCCCTGAAATTAAGTTATTTAATAAAAAAGAAGCTTGGGTGGAGAATTTCCCTAATAGATCCTCCCATATGCTAAAAGCCTCTAAATTATTCTAGATAAAGACACAGACCTCTCTCTCCCCCCTATCCCTTGTAAGAGTAGTAGTTGTTGCAGTCAAAGGTAGAACTCTGCTCCCTTCACCCTAAATGCTAAAGGAAAAATCCTTCCCAGGACTTTCCTATCTTCTTTCTAGGACATAATTTAAGGCAGAGTATTGTGGTCCACAACACTCCTAAGTCAGATTACAATGAAATTGGGAAATATTTAGCAATAATGCAACAAAACATATGTTCCTATTCAACATTACAGTAATATAAGCCTGTGTTCCAAACATTGATGCCAAAGAGGCCGCAACTGATCACTTTTCTCTCCTCTCTCTATCTCTGTCTCTGTCTCTGTTTCTGTCTGTCTGTCTCTGTCTCTCTCTTACACACACACACACACATACACACACACACACACACACACAGGATGCCACATTCATCATAAGAGATGATGTAAGTAGGAAACCAAAAAATAATTGGAATAATGATCAAGTTTGGCCTTGGAGTACAAAATGATACAGGGCAAAGACACTGCTTTGTCAAGATAACTAGTGCTGATCTTAGCAAACTCATTTTTTTCAACAACTCCAATGGGTCAATATCAAATTCAGATTGATTATATACCTTGCAAGCAAAGATGGAGAAGTTCTGTACATTAAAATAAAACCAGGAGGTGACTGTAGCTCAGATGATAAAATTGTTATTTCATTTAGACTTAAATTTAAGAAAATAGGGAAAACCATCAGACCACATAGCTATGACCTAAATAACATCCCTTATGTTTATGAAGTGGAAATGAGGAATAGAATTAAATCTGGTACATGGAATACTTGCAGAATTATGGACAGACATTTGCAGTATTGTATAGAAGGCAGCCACAAAATAACATTCCCAAGAAGAGGAACAAAGCAAAAATGACTATCTGATGACACTGAGGAGAAATAGAAGAGTAAAGGGAAAGGAAAAGGGAAAAACATACCCAACTGAATGCAGAATTCTAGAGAACAATAAGGAGACATAAGGTTTTCTTAAATGAACAATGCAAATAAATAGAAAAAAACACTAGACTAGGAAAAACCAGATCTCATCAAGAAAATTGGAGATATAAAGGGAATATTTCATTTAAAAAAGCATAATAAGAGACAAAAAAGTAGACACTTAACAGAAGCAGAAAAAATTAAGAAGAGGTAGCAAGAATACACAGAAAAACCATACAAGAAAGATCTTAATGTCACCAATAACCATGATGGTGTGGTTACTGATCTAGAGCAAGATATCCTAGAGAAGAGAAGTCAACTGAACCTTAGAAAGCATTGCTAACAATAAAGCTGGAGTAGAGATGGAATTCCATTTGAGCTATTTAAAATCCTAAAAGATGCTGTCAATATGCCAGCAAATTTGGAAAAAATCAACAGTGACTACTGAATTCAAAAAAGATCAGTTTACAAACCAATCCTAAAGAAGGGCAATACCAAAGATTCAAACTACTAAACAACTGTGCTCATCTCACATGCCAGCAAGGTTTTGCTTAAGAGTCTGTCAGGAAGGCGATTTATAATTGTAATACATAAAGCAATATGCAAACTACTTATGACCAGAATAGGTTGGTTTTTGAAGAGGCAGATGAGCTACAGACCAAATTGCCAACATTCACTGGATTATGCAGAAATCCAGGTAGTTTCAGAAAAATATTTTTTTCTTTTTCATTGACTACAATACAGCCTTTGAATGTGTGAATCATAACAAAATGTGGCAAGTCCTCAAAGAAATGGAAGTATTCATCTTCTTTCTGGTCTTTTGAGGAACCTGTATTTGGGTCAGGAAACATGAGTTAGAATTGAACATGGAACAACTGATTGATTTAAGATTGGAAAAGGAGTACAAGAAGGCTGTATATTGTCATCTTATTAAAAAAAAAAACAACTTATATACATGAGAGATTCCAGACTGAACAAAAGCTGAAATTAAGATTTCTGGGAGAAATGTCAACAATCTCCAGTATGCAGTAAGCAGAGTTATCACCTTGCTGACAAAGTTCTGTATAGTCAAAGCTATGGTTTTTCCAGTCGTAATGTATGGTTGTGAAAGTTGGGCTCTAAGGAAAATGAAGTGTCACAGAATTGATTTTTGAGAGCCTTTTGGATAGCAATGAGATAAAAATCAGTCTATCTTAAAGAAATGATTCAGGCTGTTCATTGGAAGATCAAATACTGAAGCTGAGCTTAAATGCTTTGGCCATATAATGACAAGACACGACACACTGGAAAAGATCTCGATGGGAAAGATTGAAATAAAATAAGGGGACAGCAGAGGACGAGATAAAGAGATAATGTTAAGGAAGCAACAAACGTGAGCTTGGTCAAACTTCAGGAGATAGTGGAGGATAGAAGGGCTGGGCTATGGTCCACAGAATCGCAGTCAGACACAATTGAAAGACTGAATAACTGAACAGCAGCAATGCAGATGATTCCCAAATCTACCTTTTCTGCCCCAACCTCACTACAGACCTCCAATCTCACATCTCCAACTACCTTCAGGCATATCCTATCTTCAGTAGACAGCTGAAATTCAACATGTTTAAAACAGAATTGATTATTTTCCTCCTTAGACATTCTCTCTGCCATTCTTATTACTGTAGAGGGAATCCTGGATTCCTCTAACCAGTGTGTTGCCAAAGAGTACTGATTCCACCTTTGTAACATCTCCCACATATTCCCCCTTCTCTCTCCTGATACTGTCACCTCACACCTGGATTTTGTAATAGCTGCCTCCCTCAAGGCTCTCCTCACTCCAACATCCTCCATTCAGCCACTCAAATGATTTTCCTAAAATATTAGACCAGATTATTCTCTTCCCTTTCTTCTATCCCCTAACTAAACTCCAGTGGTTCCCCATTGCCTCCAAGATCAAATATAAAATATTCTATTTGACATTCAAAGCCCTTCATAACCTTTCCAGTCTTCTTACATCTTACGTCTCCAGGCCATTCCATCAATAAGATGGACATTGACTTTTGACTCTGGATATTTGTTCTGGATGTCTACCCAGGGCCGGAACCCTCTCTCTCATTTCTGCCTATTGACCTCCTTGGCTTCCTTAAGTCCTAACTAAAAATCCATCTTTCACAGGAAGACTTTCTCATCTTCCTTCTTTTAACTGTTTCCTATTTATCTTCTCTGTAGCCTGTGTGTATTTATTTGTTTACTTTTTGTCTCTTCCATTAGACTGTGAGCTCCATGAGGAAAGGGACTGTCTTTGGCTTCTGTTTATAACTCTGTCTGTATCCACAGTATCTGGCACGTAGGTGCTTAATGAATCTTGATTGATTCACTTTTTCATTCAACAAATGTTTATCAAACATGTGCTATATTCTAGGCAACATGGTAGGTGCTAGGGGAAGCAAAAATAATTAAGACATGGTTTCTGTTCTCATCAAAGCTGGAAAAATAGCTGGAAATTTGGAAATTTATCTAGTAGTCTTGGGTAGATGAGGTCTTAGGTTTGAAAATTTGGACTCGGACATAAACTTGAAGAAAACAGGACTTTGGGCTTTTAAGTAAGGAAGAGGAAGGGGGAAAAGAATTAAAAATGGAACTCATGGACCTTGAGGATCAAAAAGCTTATTAAGAAAAATTTTATTTGTAGGGAAACTGAAAGAAATCATGTAAAAATACTTATTAAAATTTCCAAAAAAATCATTAGCACGGGCAAGATCCCTGATGGGCACTGACAGCAGATTAATGGTAGCATTGTACATTCTGTGGCATGATTGTGAGGCCAAAGAGTAGGCTGGAGAACTATTTATTGAGCAAGGAGTTAAGAGGTGGCGCAGGCCGGGATCGGGGGGGTGTCCCCTTCTCTGAAGGAGAGGCAAGCACAAGGAATGTTAGACAAACACTTTCAGATACTCAATAAGGCGCGGATCCCTGTACAACTTTTCCTCCAGGGCCAGATACTTATGTGGGGCGAGTTCCTTGTGTCTGAAAGCAGAAAAAAGGGTTGAGAGATTAGTCCTTTAAACAGAAGTTAGAAATGGAAGGTGTTGGGACAAAAGATCATCATGGAAAGCAAAAGCCCAACATCCCAATTCATTTACAGAAGCCTAGATTAACAGAACTAGAAGGCACATTAAAAATTGTCCAGGTACCTGATTTAGCATTTGGGCAAACTGAGAGCTGGAGAGGAGAAATGTGAGCCTCCCCTCCCACCAAGGACACATATCAAACTCAAGGTAGATCAGGGACTATTGACCACGGCCCTTGCCAGAGGACCATGAGCCAGTAAATCCGTACCTGTTTAGTCGCTGCTCTAGAATACGGATCCGGAACATGGCTTGAGAGCAGTATGTGAGATAAGCATCTTCATCCTCCATTGTCATGGTTACCTGGTTTTCTTGATACCATTGCTGCTTTTTCTGAAGCTCTTGAGTCTCCTGTGGGTGGGAGAGAGGGACAGATAGAGAGAAAGAGACACAGACAGAGACAAAGAGACAGAGAGATAAATGCACACACACAAAGAGATAAAGAGACATAGAGAGAAAGAGAAACAAAGAGAGACAGAGACACAGAAACAGAGATACAAAGCAATAGGAAAACAGAGAGAGACAGAAAGAGAGAGAGAAACAAAAAAAGACAGAGATAGAGAGACAAACATATACATACATAAAGAGACAGACAGACAGGGAGACAAACACACACACAGAAAGAGACAAAGGGACAGAGACAGAGAGATACAGAAAGACAGAGAGATAAACACACAGATTCAGAGATAGAAACGGAGATACAAAGAGAGACAAACATACACACACAGAGACAGAGAGACACAGAGATTCAGAGAGACAAACACAAAGAGACAGAGATAGATGGGGAAATAAATACACACAGAAAAAGAGACAGAGAGATAGAGACAGGGAGACAAACACAGAGACAGAGAGCAGAGGGACAAACACATATACATAAAGAGACAAGACAGAGAGAGACACAGAAAGAGACAGAGACATAGAGAGACACACACATACACAAAAAAAGAGAGATGAGATAAAGATTATGGATAAGGAATGAAGGAGTTCTTTAGTATTGCCTTCATGTTTATTTCCCCCTCCCCCCCCACTCCTACTTCAGCATCAACAGTGCAGGACTCCAATCTACTCTCAACAACTTTTCCTTATTTTGGTTCATTCAAATAGAGGAAGGTCATCTTGCCTACAAGAAAGAACAATATGCATCCTCCTCCCAAATGTTTAACTTCATTGTTTAAACTATACAGCTAACAAAAGCCCAAATCATGGATTTCTTTCTCCCAAAGTCAGCTTGTTTCATGAAACTGAAATTGTGTAAAAAGCTTCTTCACTTAATTCTGACTTAGTCCTTGCCTTGGGGATCCAGCATTCATATTAACAACCCTTCTGATCACCTGCCCAGACAGTCCACAGCCCCACAACGTCTCCAGTCCTAACGCTGCCCTTCCACATCCTACTCCAGGTACCCACCAGCAGCACCAGCATGCCTCAGACCCGGCCATTTCTTAGAATGCCGGAACCTCCGAGACTCAGCACTTGGACATTTTGCTCTCCAACCACAGATTCCTGGCATTCTACCCTTCATTGGACTTACGCCTTAGTCCTTCAGTCCTTTGGCCAACCCTCGTTGGCCCAGTCCCCCTCCCTCACTCTGTCTTGAAATCATTGTTTCTCCCTCTCCCTCTCTAGGAGGGATTTGTTGTTACCCCAGAATCCTTTGCTCCCCTGACATGCTGACGTTTGATCTGTGAAGTCTCCCTTTGGGTCACCCTCAGCTCCCATTTTCCTGCTCCTGATCCCAAGATGGTTGTGCTTCACTAGGGAACTAATTGTTTCTTCTCTTCTTCCTTACCTGGCTCCTCTTCCTTTTCACAGTCTCCTAATAAGAATATCCCCCAAAGGTCTATACCTACTCATTTTCTCTTCTGTCCGCACTCTATCCCTTGATAATCTCATTCACAAGAATTATTTTGATTACCACCCACTAGGATGATAAGACACACTGGAGAGCTACAAGGGAGGACTCCAAAAGTCTTTTATGGATGAGTAAAGTGATGTGTGAAAGGACTTGTCCAAGGTCACACCATAGTAAGTGAAGAACGTAGAATTTAATGACAAGGCTCTTTGACTTCAGGGTCCTTTCTCTTGTGTCATACAGTGCCCCTGGACTCTGAAACCCATCTCCGGAGAACTTTCTGGATATCTATAGCCACCTCTTTTCCTTTTAACCTCTCTATTATCCTTTGTTTTTTCTCCTTATACTGTGAGTTCCTTAAGGATAGGGTCTTCTCCCTCTTTCTCTCCCTCTCTTGCTCCCTCCTTCCCTTTCTCCCT